>CAJPEX010000307.1:0-119419 GCA_905338405.1 Notodromas monacha
TGTTCTTCAAGGTGAAATCAGGTATTTGGTATTGCAATGCACTGAAGGTATGCGTTCCTCAGTTATCTTGACCTACCGTATCTTGAATAAATATTTGTTTGACGTAACATATGTCATGAAAGAAAGGGGAAAGATTCATTAGTTAGGAAGGAAAAAGCTTATACTGTATAGTACAGACATATTCTCTCCACGACAATATTATCTATCTGAAGAAATTCAAGTGACCAGAAAAAATCTATCTTAGACAAACTTTGTACAGGTAACATGATGAGAGAACCCTATTCGACCACGAAAAATCGTTATACTGGCAATTTTCTGTATATGGAAAAATTGCCAGTATCGCGATTTTTTGTGGTCAAATAGGTTTCTCTCCTTGAATTTATTTGTAGAGAGACGCCATCTGTATTCATTTTATGAATGAAACATAAGCCGAATTTTCCGCAGGTTTTTTTTTAAATTCAAGAACAGTAACTTCACTTTGCCTGATATGCCAAGATAAAATTGTTTGCATACCTTGTCCAATTTTTTATTCTTTTTTTTAATCCAGTATGCAAGAAGTCCATTATCCGGGGTAGAATTAGACAGTTCTTCTTCCATATTTTGCAGGGTCGTTCCAAGCCGATCTTGCACGACTGGGAAGTGAATGCGTTTATTGCGCAAGCTGTCTCACCTATTGCGAAAGAGCCTCAAACGAACGTATAAAACTTCGACCTAGCTCACCTACGGGCTGGATAGGTACAACGTTGGTAGAAGTACGCGCCGTAAAGGTTGTACGATAAAGAAGATCCCCGAACGTTGATAGGAGACGGAGACCATGTGTCTTTGCCCCATTATTACTTCGACGGCAAATTGTTCCATTATTACTACATGAAGTCCAAACTTGGAGCTAAGGTGTCTGTTCTGTGTGAGAACGACGTGAGTTGCGTTTTTTGTTGGAGCTATGTCAAAATTCCAAGGAACACTAATCAATAGCAAAAAAAAAAAATCAGTAGTTGCATCTGAACAGTTCCAACAGCATTATCACAAAATATTATTAGGGCAGACCTTAATTTCGTTTTGCAAAAAATTCTGGAATCTGACTTGTTAAAATTGGATTCATTGATGAATTGGTTTGCTTTGTGCGGAGAAAAATTGTCTGTGTAAAGTTTCCGTTCTATTCTATTGTCTTAAAGTTTCCATGTCTCCAAAAATTTGAAAAATAAAAGCTTAGAATACTTGAATGTAGCTTGGGATATCTCCCCCTTACTTCGCTTATTCTCAAGTAGGGTTGACTGACTTTTGAAAAGGTTTTTTTAGGCATGCTTCTAACCAGCACTTTGAATTTTCTGGAAAATATTTATTGATTATTTTTAATATGTGCAGGAAATGGTGTTGGCGCAATTCAACGTCATCAAGGACGCAATTTAAAGCGAAGAAGAGGTCGAAGGGCGAGACACTTGGATTCGGGCATTGAAACGGTTTTCCTGTGTTTTTTGTTTGTTTTGCTCCACAGTGAGCAGGTATTGTTTGAACATTGAATCCCCTGTTTCAGTTTCAAATTTCGCGTTAGCTATTCAGTGATTTGGTTTTTAGCTTTTAGAAATAATAGGTAGCTCTATAGGAATGGGGAGGGATGCTTTTGCTGTTCACTTGTCGACCTGATTGACGCCAGATTGAATCCGTTAGTGAGATGCACGCAAGCGGTAGGCAACGAGGAAAAAGAAACGTGTTTACCCTGAGGTGCTTTGTAAAATTGTGACTGCTCGAACGAGCTGCACGAATCGATCTTGCATTTGATCTCATTGTTGGAATTTGAACTTTGAGTGAGGATCAAATTTTGAATTGTGGAGAGCCTCTATGAAGGTGGAAAAAAAAGATTTTTAGTCTTCTGCTTGATATTTTGCAAGGCTCGAAAGCAATCGCTGCTTTTCTTTTTGCCAAACCTCGCACATTTCGCAATTCAGTGGCCTTGCAAGACGAAAAAGAAATTTTACCAAATCGTACTCCTTTGTGCGCAAACTTTTGTCACTCTATAGTTTATCACGCGAAACGAAATTTTTGCAAAATAATCGAATCTATATGTGCTGATTGCTAATCGTTCATGTTTTAGCTCGTTTTTAATTTGTTTTTCCTCCAAATTCCGGCTTAGAATTATCCGAACATTCTTACCTGTGACAGTAGTTGATAGAACTGAAGAAACGTTGATCTCATTTGAAGGGTTAGTTTGCAATCCTGCAGCAGGAGCAGAAAGCTCACATAAATACCGAAACTATACTCCATAGGGCAGTGGACGGCTTTACACCTTTACGTTCACCTGGTAAACGAAGTTCAAAGCTTTCTTTTTTATACTGATGTATCTTGAAAACCAAGGGTTTATTTTTTTAAAGAAGCACGTCATTCAAGTCCTTATTTATTCCGCAGGTCCTCGAAAAATTGTTTGTGCAATTGATTCTATCAGTGTTGCTTTCGAATCGTCTTCGAACATGGCTGGGGAAGGCACTGATGCCGAAGCCGCGAAATTGAGTTTGTCAGGTGAGTGATTTTCATGTGAAGACAAACAATTCAACGTTTGGTTCATATCCTTAAGAAAGTGTTCACATTTTTAGAAGAAAACCTCTCTATAAAAATTGATTAGTTTCGAAACATTTTCAGAGAAAAAGACTTACAAGTGCGAGGAATTCTTATGTATGGTGTTCAAATTTTACCCTTATTATTCAATATTTTTCAGCAAAATAATCGAACAGATGCTCAGTTCATGTATATTTATATTTATAGTTTTTCGTACCTTTGTATGCATGTATTGTGACAGAGCTTGTGGCGCTATCCTGTAATAATCGCGCTATCCTTAAATTTGAAGCCAATTAGATAAAGCTAAAATTCATGTTGAAAAAAAATTTGTCCCATAAAATGAAAAATTTCGACTCATAAATGAAGAACCTTCATGAAATCACTTGAATCAAAGTTTTTTTTAAAATACATTTGCCTTGTGGGGGAAGTATTCTATGCTTTCCAACAAGTATTATGTCAAAAGCCGCACCATAAGAACCTTCAATAATATTGATATAGATGCAAGTGCAAGATGCACGTGGGCGTATAAATGCGATATTTGGCAAGAAGGTACTGTACTACAGTATCATGTTAGATGAAAATATTGAATTATTTTTGATAACTTGGTCTAGCTGAATAGTAGATATAATATGGCGCACTTGAATTGTCTGCATGGTCTGAAAAATTTTTATATTTATTGTTCATGATATGAATTTTCAGCGTTATACATATCAGAGAAGGGAAACGATGAAACTGGTGCAGGAACCGCCGAGAAGCCATTCAAAACGCTGCTCAAGGCGATGCACCACGCTGGCAAAGAGCCGTTCCCCGAATTCATAGGCGATGCCAAAGAAGAAAGCAAAGTTCGCAAAACGATGCCTTTCTTCTGTCGAGGTTCCACTGCCATGATTTTTTTAAATGTTCTGACAGGTCTGGGAGCCCGTTAGTCAGTCACAGATAAAGAAAATTAAGAAACTNGTTTACAGTCCATAAGCAGGTGCAACTTCCCTAAAACAGAGCCAGTCCATAAACTGAAAATTTGTTACCCAGAATGTCCATAAACCGGGGTTTGACTGTATATTGTCTGATTGCAGTTTTTCATGTATAGGGGCGCCAAAGTGAGGGTTTGCACACGGGCGCCATGCAGGCTTGGGCCGGCCCTGTTCTTATTCATGGTGTTCAAATTTTACCCTTATTATTCAATATTTTTCAGCGAAATAATCGAACAGATGTTCAGTTCATGTATATTTATATTTACAGTTTTTCGTACCTTTGTATGCATGTATTGTGACAGAGCTTGTGGCGCTATCCTGTAATAATCGCGCAATCCTTAAATTTGAAGCCGATTAAATAAAGCTTAAATTCATGTTGAAAAAAAATTTGTCCCATAAATTGAAAAATTTCGACTCATAAATGAAGAACCTTCATGAAAACACTTGAATCAAAGTTTTTTTAAAAATACATTTACCTTGTGGGGGAAGTATTCTATGCTTTCCAACAAGTATTATGTCAAAAGCCGCACCATAAGAACCTTCAATAATATTGATATAGATGCATTGTGCAAGATGCACGTGGGCGTATAAATGCGATATTTGGCAAGAAGGTACTGTACTACAGTATCATGTTAGATAAAAATATTGAATAATTTTTGATAACTTGGTCTAGCTGAATAGTAGATATAATATGGCGCACTTGAATTGTGTGCATGGTCTGAAAAATTTTTATATTTATTGTTGATGATATGAATTTTCAGCGTTATACATATCAGAGAAGGGAAACGATGAAACTGGTGCAGGAACCGCCGATTTCGGTAAGTTTTGCGACGAGTTCCGCTACGTGGTGCGACCGTTTCTCGGCAAGGGGCTTAAGTATCCGCTACGGTTTCTTCTTTCGTTTCAAGCGTTTTGCTACGGAAAGAAGACAGCTCCAAGGTCTGCCATGATTTTTTTTAATGTTCTGACAGGTCTGGGAGCCCGTTAGTCAGTCACAGATAAAGAAAATTAAGAAACTCTGGGTTCGTGAGCAGCATAAGGCGGATGATAAATCCAAGCGGGAAAATGAAGACGCTGCCAAACGGGATGCGAATCTCGAGGAAGCCCGCAAAATTTGCATCGAGGAAGACCCCAGTCTTCCGGCTGCTACAAGGGTGAAAATTCGTGACACCGGCTCAAAACGTGGATCTCGTGTTAAGGTTAGTTTGCGCCATTGGAAACCCTCTTAAATAGGGCCTAGTTGGAAGAATTCTCCAAATATTTGTGGAAGTTGAAAATTTATTTTACCTGAATTTTACCATGTACAGTTTCCAATATGATCAAGGAAGCCCTGTTTCTCTCTTTCTCGGGCGATTTTTATTTCTTTTTTATTGATGCTTACCATAATGTTGAACTTCGCCATTTTATAGCTCGTGATGGTTGATCTCATCAAGGTCAAGTTTCAGTTTTTTAGGTGCTGTATTGCAGTTTATTTGAAAATGTCTTAATGGGGATTTTTGGATGACATTTGGATTCATAATGTACCTGCTAAAAATCTGCAAATAAAATGACTCAAAAGCAGTTGAGTTTAACTTCCAACTGAGCATCATACTGTATCATGTTTTTACATTTCACATTTGCTGAAGTAGAGTGTATGAAAATCTATCCAACTTCGTACGCAGTGATTGTAAACAGCCGTTCTTAAATTCGTTGTACCAAAGTTTTGAACGTTCATCAAATGACATTGTTTTCAACTTTTTCATAGAAATGATGTAATCCAGGAAAGCCTTATTTTGATGGCACTTCTTACTTTTGAGAGTTCGCTGTCGCACTAGAATATCAATTTTGATTTCAAACTTTCATTACGAATTCAAGTTCTAGAAGGAGGTGAGAATTGAGCGTCCAAATTAGGACTGAGGATGAGCTGGTAAAATGATTCAATTTCCTTGTGTCCAATTGTTGGATACAGTGTATCTGTAATTTCTATTTATTTATTATGTGCCATTAATTTGTATTTTATCCATCCCTTAGATTTTCGGTTGGGTGCACCGATTGCGACGCCAGGGGAAATCGTTGATGTTTCTCACGCTGCGTGACGGCACCGGTTTTCTCCAGTGCGTTTTAACTGACAAGCTTTGCGCAACTTACGAAGCAGTCACTCTGGCCACTGAGTCGTCCGTAGCTTTATTTGGCCAGCTGAAGGTTGTGCCCGAAGGCAAATCCGCCCCAGGTGGCCACGAATTACACGTGGACTATTGGGAGCTGATCGGTGCTTCCCCGGCCGGAGGTGCGGAAACCCTGCTGAATGAAGAAGCTCATCCCGATGTGCAGCTGGACAACCGACATATGATGATTCGCGGCGAGAATGTAAGTCGAGTCGTCCTAGTAGAGTTTGTTTATCCCCCGTTTCTCAAACATTTTTTGTGTGTTTATTTTCTAAATGTGGACCTCATTCGTCCTCAGACGTCGAAAGTGATGAAGATGCGGTCGGTGATCATGCAAGCATTCCGAGGGCACTTCATCGATCGGGGATATTTCGAGATCACGCCGCCAACAATGGTTCAAACGCAAGTCGAAGGTGGCTCCACGCTGTTTTCCTTTGACTATTTCGGCGAGAAGGCGTATTTGACGCAGTCGAGTCAGCTGTATCTCGAAACGGCAATGCCCAGCATGGGGGACGTGTTTTGCCTGGCTCAGAGTTATCGGGCGGAGAAGGCCCGCACGCGGCGACATCTAGCCGAGTACACGCATGTTGAAGCGGAGAGACCCTTCATCACGTTTGAAGAGCTCTTGGATACCCTCGAGGACTTGGTGTGCGATGTTGTGGATCGAGTGCTTGCTCATCCCTTGGGATGTTTGGTGCAAGAGCTCAACCCTGTGAGTTCCTGTGTATAAATTCAACATGGTTTACTTCGGCTAGTTGATATCAGTGACGTCTCCTGTACAGTGAAAAATGTTCGCATCTGCTAGAAGCCGAACTGATGTTGATTTGATCATCTGAAGAAAACCCTCGAGTACCACGCGCCCTCGAGTAAGACATGCACGAGGGTTTTTCAGTCTAAAATTCTTATAAAAGTGCATCCCGGGATAAGACGCTCACCCCATTTTAATGTCTCCGGAACTGTAATACATGTATTTCAAAAATAAGGTGACCATGTTTATCTTGTTGTTTCGTTCTTTGAATTTTTCCCTTTATTTTTTTATGTTTTTCTCGCAGGATTTCAAGCCACCTAAACGGCCGTTCAAGAGGTTAGACTACAAGGATGCCATCGAATATCTTCGGGAACACGACATCAAGAAAGAAGACGGTACTTTCTACGAATTTGGAGACGACATTCCGGAAGCGCCGGAAAGGAATTACTGACTAGTCTAGTTGCTTGGGTAGTACGAATAGGCCAAAGGTCGGCTTTATTTTCGAAAGATGTACGGGGCCACGTTCCTGCTGTTGGCACAGTGGCTTAGACACTCAAATAAGAGAAGAACGGTCTTGTTTCCCCAAGTCATTGCTTTCTTCTTTCTGTGACGATTTAGGTGGATGTTCTCATGCCAGGAGTTGGAGAGATCGTCGGAGGCTCTATGAGGATTTCAGATTTTGACGAATTAATTGCTGGATACAAGAGAGAAGGGATTAGTCCTGAGCCGTATTATTGGTACACAGACCAGGTAAAGCATTCGTGGGCGGGAAACTGGGGTGTCGGGAGAAAAAGCAGGAAAGAAAGGATGACGCAGTTCAAGATTGAAAAGAACCGTGGAACAAATCCTTCATTTCTTCCTCCTGAGTTATCAATAAAATATTTGAAAATAAATTCATGTATTGTATATAATAATCGAATGAATGAATGGAAGTCCTGAATGAATCGTAGAACAGGATGAAAGTTTAATTTTTCCAAAAGCCGTGTGAAAGCACAAATGGCCACCAAAGGAGTCCTGGTAATTCATGATTTATCCATTCATTTCAAAATAAATAAAATGCAAATCATTTCAAGATTTTTTTTTTCAGAGTGTCGTAAACGTATCCATGGTATAATTTTCTTAGAGATGGGCTGCAATTTCAACCGTTTTCCGTATTTTAACATGAGTGGGCAAAAATTGACTCATTCGTCAGGAAATGATCCAAAATTACTGTGAATTCTTCTTTGCTTTTAGGTCTTACGTCCTTTACAGCAACAAAAAGCGTTAAACCAAAGATATTATGAACCATCCCTCTTGATTAATTTTTATGCCTTTCATTTATTACGTCGATGGTATAAATTAATTGGTTTTCGGTTGTTCATTTCTTGACCTTGATTCTTATGTGATAGCCTCATATTTTTACTTTTTTCACAGCCTCGGCTTTTTTTGTATGAGACATTTTTATAGTGCTTCTATGTGTCTTTCGCAGAGAAAATTTGGATCCTGTCCACATGGCGGATACGGACTCGGATTGGAGCGATTCCTGTGTTGGCTACTGAACCGGTATCACATCCGGGAAGCGTGTCTTTATCCTCGATTCTTGGAGCGATGCAAGCCTTAGAATGTTGTGGACAGCAAATGAAGGTCTGTGGAATTTCGAGAAAACCCGGAATGTTTGGAAGCCACGTCAGCAGATCCGAGCGAGGTTTTTTTTTCCTTTTTGTGAAGCTTGTTTCAATTCCGGTTGTGTTTTCGTTTGTCCGATTTATTTCGCTCTACTGTATTTCCGACCGGCGACTGAACGTGATCCTTGATGGCGGATAACAAAAAGGGTACTGCGCCTTTTTTGCTGGAATTACTTGTTGGTTGAATCTTCTTTGCTTCTGGAGTTGAATTTGGCCGAGGAAACACAACGTTATCCAGTGAACTCCTCATAATTTATATTCGAAGCTTTCGGCTCGATTTGTCTTTCCAACTGTTACCCCAAAGTCTTTCAGAAGGATTTTAGATTCCGTTCGAAGCTTTTGTCGAATTAAAAATTACGTTGAGCTGAAAGACGAGCGACTGCCTCTGTCTTATGATTCTCTAAATCAGGTTCTCTAGTGTGTTGAAGAATCTTTCCGTAAATTTTATGAGTTGATATCAACGATAATTGTTTGCATTCTGCACTTGATTTTTATCCCTCTGCTCATCTCGAAAAAGTCGAATAGCTTCTGGGGATTTATCGTGTTAGATCTTGACACGGTTACTAATTTACCAGGAGAATCATCAAATGATTTTTACTTGTCTTTGGTGCCATCTTAATTTTATATCTCGTATTCATTGTGACTTGAGAGGCGAAAGTATCGAGCGTTATAACTTATGAACAGGGGACCACAAAATAATCTGATTAGACCGCATTTCATTACACTTGAAAACTAATTTTCCTAATATTTGATTAGACCCGTGTATTTCAAATCGTTTTGTTCTGAATGAAACGGAAGCCGAGGAAATATTTGTGCTTGGATTTTCAGACATGGTACTGTAAATAGTGGTAGTGGAAACACCATGTGAATCATGGTATTACCCACGAGTGCGTGAGAAGAGTGTGAGTGAGTGAGTGTGAACAAGATGGATGCCCCTGCGAGCAGCGACGACAGGACGCCGAAGGAGAAGGTCCAGTTCTACGTGTCGGCAGCACTGCTCATCTCGGCCATCTTCAGCCTGTCGGCGTTTCTCTTCCTGATACCGTTTGTCCTGGACCCGGCCTACACTCTGATTGCTGCCAAGTTCATCAAGGAGCCCGTGACTTGTCAAGTGACTGAGGTCGAGACGCTCTTTGGCCTTTCCAACTGCACCTGGAGCTCGTGTCGAGAAGGATGCACGCGGGAGGTGCGTACGGGAATTTCAGGCAGTTTCATTTCTCTGAACAAGTTGGAGGTGCCCAGCCGCACCTGGGCATCATTTCAAAGTTCTAAAAAGATACAAAGTCTGAATTTTTGAAGCTGGTTACATGATCATGGTTCTCTGGTACACATGGTAATCATTCATAAAAAACTGCATCAAATTTTTAAATTTTGCAACAAGGGCGTCTCAGTGGAAATNAATGACTGATCAGATCAACGAACCCATCATGCTTATCCGGTTTCCAGCCGAAATAAAAGCTTTCTACATGCCCCGGTGCAAGGACGACAACCGTGTCACCGAATCTGTGAGTTTATTCTCTTCTTGCATCTTGTTTCCCCAAGTCATTGCTTTCTTTTTTCTGTGACGATTTAGGTGGATGTTCTCATGCCAGGAGTCGGAGAGATCGTCGGAGGCTCTATGAGGATTTCAGATTTTGACGAATTAATTGCTGGATACAAGAGAGAAGGGATTAGTCCTGAGCCGTATTATTGGTACACCGACCAGGTAAAGCATTCGTGGGCGGAAAAATGGGGTGTTGGGAGAAAAAGCAGGAAAGAAAGGATGACACAGTTCAAAATTGGATACAAACGTGGAACAAATCATTCCTTTCTTCCTCTTGAGTTATCAATAAAATACTGTATGTGAAAATGAATTCGTGTATTGTATATAATAATCGAATGAAAGAATGAAAGTCATAAATGAATCGTAGAACAGGATGAGAGTATAATTTTCCCAAAAGCCGTGTCTAAGCTCAAATGACCACCAAATGAGTCCTGGTAATTCATGGTTTATCCATTCATTTCAAAATAAATATTCCAAGATTTTTATTTTATTCATTTTTTCTGAGTGTCGTAAACGTATCTATGGTATAATTTTCCTACAGGTGGGATGCAATTTCAACCGTTTTCCGTATTTTAACATGAGTGGGCAAAAATTGACTCATTCGTCAGGAAATGGTCAAAAATTACTGTAAATTCTTCTTTGCTTTTAGATCTTACGTCCTTTACAACAACAAAAAAGCGTTAAACCAAAGATATTATGAACCATCCCTCTTAATTAATTTGTATGCCTTTCATTTATTACGTCAATGGTATAAATGAATTTGTTTTCGGTTGTTCATTTCTTGACCTTAATTCCTTGTGATTGCCTCATCTTTTCCCACTTCCTTCACAGCCTCGGCTTTTTTTTGAGAGACACTTATGTAGTGCTTCTGTGTGTCTTTCTCAGAGGAAATTTGGATCCTGTCCACATGGCGGATACGGACTCGGATTGGAGCGATTCCTGTGTTGGCTACTGAACCGGTATCACATCCGGGAAGCGTGTCTTTATCCTCGATTCTTGGAGCGATGCAAGCCTTAAAATGTTGTGGACAGCAAATGAAGTTCTGTGGAATTTCGAGAAAACCCGGAATGTTTGGAAGCCACGTCAGCAGATCCGAGCGAGGTTTTTTTTTTTTTTCCTTTTTGTGAAGCTTATTTCAATTCCGGTCGTGTTTTCGTTTGTCCGATTTATTTCGCTCTATTTCCGACCGGCGACTGAACGTGATCCTTGATGGCGGATAACAAAAAGGGTACTGCGCCTTTTTTGCTGGAATTACTTGTTGGTTGAATCTTTTTTGCTTCTGGAGTTGAATTTGGCCGAAGAAACACAATCACGTTATTATCCAGTGAACTCTTCATAATTTATATTCAAAGCTTTCGGCTCGATTTGTCGTTCCAACTGTTACCCCGAAGTCTTTCAGAAGGATTTTAGATTCCGTTCGAAGCTTTTGTCGAATTTAAAATTACGTTGAGCTGAAAGACGAGCGACTGCCTCTTGTCTTATGATTCTCTGAAGCAGGTTCTCTAGTATGTGGAAGAATCTTTTCGTAAATTTTATGAGTTGATACTTTATTAACTATAAATTTTATGAGTTGATACTTTATTAACTATAATTCTTTGCAGTCTGCACTTGATTTTGATCCCTATGCTGATCTCGAAAAGGTCGAATAGCTTCTGGGGATTTATCGCGTCAGATCTTGACACGGTTACTAATTTACCGGGAGAATAATTCTCAGGTAATTCTTACTTTTCTTTGGTGCCATCTTAATTTTATATCTCATATTCATTGTGACTTGAGAGGCGAAAGTATCGAGCGTTATAACTTATGAACAGGGCAACACAAAATAATCTGATTAGACCGCATTTCATTACACTTGAAAACTAATTTTCCTAATATTTGATTAGACCCGTGTATTTCAAATCGTTTTGTTCTGAATGAAACGGAAGCCGAGGAAATATTTGTGCTTGGATTTTCAGACATGGTACTGTAAATAGTGGTAGTGGAAACACCATGTGAATCATGGTATTACCCACGAGTGCGTGAGAAGAGTGTGAGTGAGTGAGTGTGAACAAGATGGATGCCCCTGCGAGCAGCGACGACAGGACGCCGAAGGAGAAGGTCCAGTTCTACGTGTCGGCAGCACTGCTCATCTCGGCCATCTTCAGCCTGTCGGCGTTTCTCTTCCTGATACCGTTTGTCCTGGACCCGGCCTACACTCTGATTGCTGCCAAGTTCATCAAGGAGCCCGTGACTTGTCAAGTGACTGAGGTCGAGACGCTCTTTGGCCTTTCCAACTGCACCTGGAGCTCGTGTCGAGAAGGATGCACGCGGGAGGTGCGTACGGGAATTTCAGGCAGTTTCATTTCTCTGAACAAGTTGGAGGTGCCCAGCCGCACCTGGGCATCATTTCAAAGTTCTAAAAAGATACAAAGTCTGAATTTTTGAAGCTGGTTACATGATCAAGGTTCTCTGGTACACATGGTAATCATTCATAAAAAACTGCATCAAATTTTTAAATTTTGCAACAAGGGCGTCTCAGTGGAAATTAAAGTAATGTTTTTTTCACTCCTGAAAGTGACCATGCCCAAGAATCAGAACCCCTAAAAGCCAATTTTATTTTCATTGAAGTGAAAGATCTCTTCGAAATCTATTTCTCTTGTATTAATTACCATTATTTTCATTTATTACTATTATATTAAAATTGATTTTGTGACTCCTATGGAGTCCTGTATTTGGACAACAGTGTTCCAGTAAATTATTGGGTAGATACGTACGTAAGTCCCCCCCAATACTGTAAACTACCAGGGACCTGAAAAAAATTTTTATGTACTGAGACTAATGTTTTGAACATGATTTTGCGCTGAATTTTTGTGGGGAAAAGGGTTAAAGATTTTTATAAGGATAACTAGAGGTTATTCGATTGTTGAATTGTTCGCATCTTAGGTGACGGAGTGCACGCGGATAAGTGTGCGTTACACGAGCAAGTTGTCCGAGAAGCAGATCACGGAGAACACAGATGACGCTGCTTGGGAGTCTGATGGCGCAAGATTCTTCATCAATGTGAAGGGCTGTGGATATCCGCCCACTGTCAACTGCTCGCTTTTTGCGTCCTACTACGGCACGGAGGGCGAAGTGTTTCCCTGCTTCTTTTCTTCGGTCAACCCGCAGCTTGTCATTCCTGAATACGATCTTGAACAGGTTCGTTGCTGTATTTTTTTTTTTCATTGTAGGGAAATTTAGGAAAACCGCAATTTGCTACAATCTCGATGATATCCCCTCTCCCTAATGTTTTCTCTTTATTACAAGAAAAATGATCATCCAAAAAATGTATACTGTCACCAAAAACGAGAAAGTTAATACAGTACTGTACACAACAGCAAAATTTTTATTTTTAAATTCTCATGGCAAATTTCAATGATACTCTGAAATGAGTTGGAAACTCTTGTTGTGACCAGAAAGTTGAAAATGTTCACCGTTTAGTGTGAAGTTACGTTCTGAAAAGACTGAAAGTATCAGATGCGTAGAACATCACGAGGGAAATTTTGAAACATTTTTCGATTTTCGACAATGAATTTCCCCAGAAGCGCGGGAGTGGGAGAACCGTTGCATGCTGATCATTTATATATTCTCCAAAAACTTATGGAATAAAGGTCGAAATAAACACGAGGGTTGTCCCAGTTCAGCGCGCTAAAAATATTTCCAAGGTTGTTAAAAAAAACTTTTATCTCGAAATTTCTTGAACTTTAAAAATTTTTTTTTTCAGATGTGCAAGACTTTTTTTTCAGTACGCACTATATGATGAAAAGAGAAAACGTTCTAAGTACGGCTCAAGTTTTCCTGTCATTTCTAAGTGCTGTATCCTAAAACTTTTTCAAGATGTTCGAAAATTTGTCGTCATTCTTCTTGTTCCGAATTTTATCTCTCTGGCATCTTTTAGAATTTTTCCAAAATGTTGAATGGCTGCTTATTTTTATGATAAACGAGAAAGAAAAAATACAAAAAATTTCATTGGTTGCTTTAAAGGCTTTGTTTCCAATTTCCTTATGTTCAATATTTAAAAATATCGCGGATGCTTTTCAGCGTGACGGCCTATTCTCAGCATTTCTGTTTTTTTGTTCGAAAAGCAATTTTTCATGGCCAGCCAGCCATTTTCATTTTTGAGAATAACTCGTTTTCTTTCTGTAAACGCGTACATTATTGGTTAGAAATCCGTGTCTGATTTAGCGCTCGTTTATTGCACTTCTGTACTGTATTGTCCGCATTTATTCTTCTTTTTTTTTGTGGCCAACAGGCGCATTCCGACATGGTGTTCGCCACGGTGTTCCCCGTGACAATCTTCACAGTGGGCGTGACGGGACTGTGTCTCATGTACATCCGCGTGTGCCGGGAACGCGCCCTGGCAGTGCTCAACTCCACCGGCTTCAACCTCATCCACTTCCTGGACAGTTTGGAGCAGAAGCCGGAACCGGAAGAGGACGATGACCGGAGCGAGGAGGAAGACGAAGGCCCGGTCCAGCATGTGCCGAACCAGAATCTCGCGCCGAACCCGAATGCGTTTCCGGGGGCGCACAAGTACGGGCACGGGGCGAGGCGAAATCAAGACGGCATGAAGCGGCTGGAAGGCGGCAAGAATGCGACGAGCAAGGCGCTCATCAACAGCATTCACGCTCCTATTGTCGGTGGCGGCGTCGGCGGGGATGCCATGACAGCAGCGGGCGAAAGCAATGGGAACAAGAGCAAGGGACCGAAGCCGAAAAAGTGTGTAATGTGCACTTTTAATACTGTAGTAGATGATTGATGTTTATTCATTTACTGCATTGGTGCCTTAGTTCAATGAATGTGATCCGTTGTAGAAATGATTCCATTATTCTGAGAGTCCTTCGATCGTTTTAAGCTAATGAATTCCAGGCCCCCCGAAAAATCTCCAAGGATAGTTAAAAGCAACTACAATGTAGTAAAGTTGAAAATATGTTCTAGATTCTTCGAAAGTTCTTGAATAAATTGCTGTTTCCATAGTTTAAAGTGCTTCGCATATTGTGAAGAATGCAGGCTCGAATTTTCCTGTTTTTTTAAACTTACTGTACTATCTGTTGGTCGAAGAGAACGTGCATATGTTTTATCTGCCGTATTTAATCAATTATGACGCATTCCTTCATTTATGAGCTTCAAAATTAGGTAAAGAAAAAAGTATCCCCGCACAAGACATACATTTCAGATCATAGTGGAAAATCGTCATAGTTTGAAAATTACAACAGCTAAAATAGTCAATTTTTGCTCAAATGAAAAAATCCAATGATATACACAAGCTTCTCTTTCCTAATTTTTCCTGAGGATAATGCGCGTAAGAATTCTGTAAAATTTTAATAAAATGCTCGTACTCGAGCTCAATTCATTTTTCGTTCCTATTTTTAGAGAAGACAGTGCCTTTCGAAGTCCACATCTGGGGTAATTCACGCCAGAACCATGATGTGAAACGAAGGCAGATGAAGGATTTTATTCGATCTACGCGTTAACATTTCTAAATTTTTTGTTTATTTCCAGAAATTGAAGCCCTGGAGTGAGACGGACTTGCTTCTGAAAACCGGTTTTTCGCAAATCTTCGGGCACATTCGACACCTTCATCAAGTTTACACGTGCCACTGTTGGATTCACTACTTGGAGACTCACGAGAACCTGCTCATGCTGATTCTAGTTTCAGGTTTTTTCGTCGAGGGTTAGTTCTATACCGGAGTAGTGCCGTAGGCAAATTTTGATGGAGACTTCAGATTATTTCAGTGAGTGCTTCCTTGTATCTATCAAGGGTTTTTTCTTAATTGTAGTCAAAGAAGTGACGCGTTTTTTGTAAAGCTTTAGTTGTAACTCGTGCATTCACAGAAAGTTTTAGCATTCCTGATTAGCTCAATATAGGTGAATATCTTACTTGAAATATCTCTCTGGAATCTCGTTTGTGTTGGTTCTTTCCCGGGGGTTTTACCACCACC
This sequence comes from Notodromas monacha, assembly GCA_905338405.1. Classification (NCBI taxonomy): domain Eukaryota; kingdom Metazoa; phylum Arthropoda; class Ostracoda; order Podocopida; family Cyprididae; genus Notodromas; species Notodromas monacha. The sequence goes on from CAJPEX010000307.1 coordinate 15,578, forward strand.
TTGATGACAAATTTTAAAAAGTTTTGTCGACGAATCTCCGTATTTTTCACCGAAATATTGACTATCTTTGTTTGTCAGAGCTTTAATGGATCTCTCTTATCAGACTGGTGATTCAAGCTCAATCAATGCGGTGCTTTATTATTGTGTTCCAAGCTTAAATCACGGGATTTCTTGAGTTCAAATTACTGATCAAATTGGCGCAATGAACGAGCTGATTGATTTACACCTTATTGCAAACTGACTTTGGTACGCATGCGACGGTTTGTTACCCTCTTTTTTGCAATGGTTGTGATGATGAAAATGAACCAAATCTTGTTCGTTTTTGACGTTGCCTGATTTCATTATTTTTTTTAACTATTCAAAAGGAATGGTTAAATGTTAGCGTCTTGTTATGCTGCATAAATTCTTATAAATTTGTGTACGCATGGTCACTTCTAAATTTCCCGGATTTAATGTCATATTTCCTAAGAAATCCTTTGTTCAAGCTGCTTTATCGTAGTCCCGAAGAGATGGAAGTTGGATTCGAAACGTGCAACGTCGCAAAAAAGGTTCTCTCACACTTCACCTATACGTGCAGCTTTAAAAAAAATTGATTTTAGAATACTGACGTGCGTTTATCGCTCATTACTGCGAGTCAGTGAGCTCTGTTATTCAAATATCTTGCCGGTCATTTGTGAGAACCTAATGAAAATACGAGCGGAAATCGGGGATTTTGAGCGACCTCTAGGTGGCTTGAGGAAAAATATCTGGTATCGCTTATTCCATGAGTCGCCGTGAGTCACGTTTTCTTCATCGTCGGGTGGAAAGCTCATTTTTTCTTTCATTGTGGTAAATGTCAATTGCGTGCAGTGTATCATTAACTTGAAACATTTATGTGCAGTTCGTCTCAATTTTTAACTTCTATTGCAGGCTTTTCGTTATACTAAACTGAAGAACCGCGAGAGCGTTTATACTGTAGTTACGGTATTCAGTGATCATCGATCACTGGAGGAATCCGATGCGGTTGTCAGAAAAAATATCTCGCGCAAAGATTAATTGAAAATTTTCATTAAACACGTTTCTGCAAACTATGCAACATAGGAATTTTCAACATTTGATTATTTTTCGACGCATAGAATGATGAGACATATATTTTCATATATATTCTATTTTATTTTCAACCTCATTTTTCCGTGGTGTTTATTTTCGTTTTTCTCCGTATATTTTCCTTTCAGAGAATAATCGATCATTTACCATCGTATTCAGAACAATAATAAGCTACCATTGATGCAATCCCACTTATCATTTATTCCGCCATGTGTGTGTGAATAACTTATCACAGACGGATCATATGAAGGTTTTTCGGAGAATTACTGCGAGATCGGTTCATGAACTGCAGTCAATATGCCTGTTATAACGTTGCCCAATTTCCTCAACAAATCCTCGTCCGGATTTGAGAGGTTATTTTTTTTTAATGAAATGATGTATGTTCTCAGGAACTAATTTTTTTCCGTTTCCACAGGACTTCATGCGTAAGTTTCAATAGAATTTTGAAGTTGAAATGCGTTCATTTTTTGGCACGAAACTCAACGTTCTTCCGAGCAGATGGTCTTATGCATTTTGTGTTCGCTGTCATTCGGTATAGGGAACGGTTTCCTTTACTACAGTGAGCAAACCTTTGAATCATAATTTTTTTTTATAATATGATGTGAGTAGAATTTCATGCTTCATTGACCCGACTAATGTATGTCTTTGTTCCTGCAGAGCCCTTGAAGCCATTTTTTGAGAAGCATTTCCCAATAAGCCCTGACTGGGCGGTGATTCCATATTACGGTGGCCAATTTATTTTTGGATGGATTGGGTCACTTCGACGAGATTGTTCCAGGTGATGAGCCTTTTTTAATTCTCGATTTGTTCTTGTTTGTCTTGTATACATATGTTCCAAATATAAATGACAGGGTGATAGTGCTGGCGTCTTTTCTCGGAATTCTTGGCTCGGCCCTGCAGACTTCGGCAACCTTGAAGGCGTTCAGTCGTATTGCGACGTGAGTCTGATGATTCTTGCTCAATTTTAGCATCCTGTTTGTTTTGATGAACTCGGATGTTCAAAATAAAGTAGTGCAAAAGGCTAATTAAGTAAAATGTTAGACCCCAACATACAGTCAATTCGACTTACGGGCACTTGAAACTCAAAAACCTTCCCCAACATCCAGACCATGTCTTGAGAAATGGACAGTTCGCCAACACTTTTGGAAAAATGAGAGAAACATCAAAATTTTGATGTCTCCTGAATAAATCGGGATTTTTATTCACACATTTAAAGCATTTTTTTTTATTATAAATCACTGTGAGATGCAGTTGTGATTGGTGCTTGGACCTTATTCTCTCCATGTTGGATTGTATGCATGTTGGATCATGTTTTACCGTATAGACTTCAATTCAAACATATTTAATTGGTTCTCCTTTTTTATTATCAAAAATTAGGAATAAGTCCCCAAATTTGAATAAAAAATTTTCCCTCAACTTCAATGAGACACGCAAAAAAATAACATACTGTGCAGAATTTAACTGCATATACTGTAGTATCTGATCTTTTGGCATCTAAAAGAGCTCAAAAAGCAAAGAACAAGCATAACTCTTGCTAATATACTATGCATAGATAGAAAAAACTCTGATAATATGGAGCACCAAATCAGCCCATTTTTGATGGTGAATTAGAGTAAATTTGTAATGAAATTTATTTTACATTTTTTGTGAACATAAATAGCTCAATTTGTTGAAGATTGAGATGTATTAGAAATAATTTTTTCTGGAAATTTTCAGCCAGTGTCCCTATTATCTATCATTGTCTGATGGATTTCAGCAAGGAAAGTTTTATTTTTTTCAAGCGTCCCTATTGAGACAAATGAACCTTAAATCATCAGAGGGCATCTGTGTGTTTGGGTCTTATTGTTGCTGTAATTCAGATCCATCACAATTTGGGCTAATTTTGGGACTCATTTTACAACAAGTAACTGCAAGTATCACACACATTTATTAAATGGCATTTTATTCACTAATCTTTTTCTTTTTTACTGTTCAGAAGAATGCATTTGGTCACTGTACAGTAAGTTGAGGTAATGGTAATTTCATTATGCTTTTAACTTTACACTGATTTTCATTCCCATGAGGCAGGTGGCTTTATACAGTGGGTTCAGTGCTGTGCGCAGTCAGCTTTGGTGGAGGGTTCCACGGGTGTCTTGTGTGTACTCTGGTCTTGAACAAGGCCTCTGTGGACAGGCGGATTGGACTCAGATCCAAGGATGAGAAGCCAAGGTTCCAAGACATGAGGTTTCTCAAACATGTGGCCTTTGTCCATTTGGTCTACTTCCTTGGAAAACTGGTGTGGGGCGTCATTGTTGGATGGACTCATCTTGACAGGTGGTGTTCAGGGTCTCAGAACTGTTTCACAATTGTCCATCTGTGGAAAATGTGCAACCATGCCATTCCTGCAGGTTTGTATGAATTTTCTCTGCTTTTTAGCTAATGATTTTTGCATTCTGATTTCTGGAATCTAAATTTAGTGCAGGCTATGTGGGAATTTAGAACAGGATTAGTTTTTATTTGTACAAAAGCTAAAAGAAATGTGCTGCCTTAAAGGTCAGAACCTCCTATATAAAGACTGGTTGTTCAGTCATTGGAAACCGGAAGGCTTACTGGCAAATAATTTATGCATGTCTAATTATTTGCGAATTAGCCTTCCTGTTTAATAGTTAATTGTTACAAATGATATTTTTTCCATTCAAGGTTTCACCTGTGTGAACCTGCTAAAAATCTGATTGTGGTGAATTGTCACCAGCATCTTTTGTAGTGCTCCTTTCATTGATGCAGCTCATGCCCTTTTGTTTACATAAACTCTTTTGCTGATTGCAACTCTGTTTCCCGGATGCTTGCCTCTGATGCTAAACAGAGTCAAGCATTCCAGTACTGTTTCTTGAGACAACATTGTATGCCCCTTATGTTACCTGATACTGCATCCCAGCAGCCCCCTCTCAGCAACAGAGTTTCCATTAAATACTAGACTGGTGTTGCACAAAGTTCCTGTCTAGACTCATGACCCCTTTATGTCATTGACTCTGAAACCACGTGGCTGTACCAGCCTCCAAATCTAGCAATATAAAAACCCCTGCTAATCTCTCCCAAAGTTCAGTTGATCACAGATCCTCTTCAGGAGTCAGAGATTTCTTTAGGCTTCCCTCCAGACATCTTGTCTTGGTTTTGCTTGAGTTGTCTTGTGTACTTGAATAAAGAACTTATTGGGTGAAAAGTCTGTCTATTTTTCAAAGGTCTTGCGTTGTTGGAAAACGCCTCTCTGCAACCAAGGGGTTAAGAACCTCTATAAGAGTCAGACACTCTTTTAACATTCCCTTAGTTGTTATTCATTGTTGTTATCTTAAAGTAATAATAACATAAAAAGGATAACATAATAATAGTTTCAAATACCACCACACAGCAGAAACAAGTGAGACATTTGTTTTCAAATCATGTGGACAGCAGTACAGTAATCTAAATGCACGTCAGATCAGTGCTGCTATAGTTGAAGGAATATTTCTCAGGATATTACCTGCACTGGGGAAGGTAATTTGCTTGATGAGCTGATAACATGGACAAAAATCAGATCTTGAGAAATGGATGTATGACTTAAGTAATAATGCATGTTGATGAAAATCATGTTATAAAGCTATATATCGTATTACACATTTGTTTTGGGTTTCCTGTAATTTTTTTTATGCCAATTCACCTATACTTGCAATTTTATCATCAGTAATGCTTATTGTCATTCTATGCCAAATGTGTTTTTGAATTATGCATGCATCCTGTGGAATGAACAAGGCCGGCCCATAAAAAGATACAGTTTATATAAAAGGTTCAAATCATTTGATGAAAGTGTATTCTGCATTCAAGTTAGGCTTTCTAATTGTGAATTCATCTTTTCTTTGTGCAGTGTTGATCAAAATTTGGCCATCAGGATTTCCTAAGTGCCGTCACAATGCATCTTGGAGGTATTTGAAAAGAATGGGAGTGTGCTTCTATGTAAGGAATGCCAATTTTTAAAAATTCTTTTTCAATCTGTAAGATGTTCTTGATATTTTCTGCCTGTTTTTTTTTCAGTGTTCTGTAAAGTTGTACATTTTGGTAAGGATTTCAAAAACTGGAGAAGAAAAGCTTCCACTTTTTGACAATGTCGCTGCTTTTGGGCATCAACCAGGGACCATTCAAGCTTGCAAAGCATTCATGTCACTTTTGAAAACTTTGCCAATCTTTGGATTCTCTGGATTGTTTTTCTCAGCGGTGAGATGAAACATTTTCTGCTTGCAATTTTTGACATGGATTTTTCATTATAAAAAATAATGCGCTGAATTTTTCATATTGCAAATCATTTCATATATTAATCCAAGCAGTTAAAAAAATCACTTGTAATGTAAAAGCCATTTAATTATTTTGTATGAATATACTGTACTTGAACATTCTTGAGGTATGCAATACTTATTGGCTATTTGCAGCAGAACTTTTATTCATGTTACTATAGATATAACACTCAAGAGGTATGTCACAAGTACTGTAGTAGAATGTACTGAGCATGCAGCCAACCTGGAATACTCAACTCTTTCAAAATTGTCAGCAATGAAGGCCCCTATTTATGCCAATCCATTTGTATGCAAACATCTACATTGACAAGAATTGTAGTTGATGGTTCATTGTTGCCAAAAGACTGAAATTATTGTTTACTATACTTCTCAGTTATCATTTCCTATCATCAGTTTTAATGGCAGAAATGCACCATCAGACACGTTTCAGCCATTTACTACTGTATTTAACATCAGTCATGTACTGTAAAATATAAGTAATTTCATTGAAGCCAGGTCTATATAGCTGCAAGTATTGTGGTTGTCCACATATTGCTGCAGCGCCTACATTTTAGCTGACAGATTCTTCCTCTTATTTTCCAGCGAGGTTTGGTCAGCATCCAACAAGTGTGGATGAACACAACTTTGAATCATGACATCACCTTTTCAAATAATGATACCTTGGAGGCATGCATTATCATTGTTTCATTCTTGATGGCTGCTTTTGGACTATTTCCAGCCATGAGGGCATTGGGTATGCAGCAGCCATTGAAGGAGATTGCTTTAATTTGCTGCTTGAGTGTCATTGGGCTGCTGACCATTGCACTCAATACCTATAATGTTTTGGTAGGTGTGATGGTTCCAATGATCCATTTACAATCTGTGCAGGTTTTTGTGTTATACTTAATTTAATACATTTTTAAATATACTGGTGTGGAATCCAATGATTTACAGTTTATGAGTTTTCTTAGCAGATTAATTTTCTAAATATTATTTGTTGTGTGCTTCTTGATTGAGCTAATTCTTTTAAAAGAAACTGGTATAAATACAAATATGTTTATATATTTCATATATATATTGTTTATATATGAATACACTTTCATGTGCTTCTTGATTGAGCTAATTATTTTAAAAGAAACTGGTATAAATATAAATATGTTTATATATTGAGGGGACTTGTTTTTCTTGAAACAAAGACTTGAATTTGTCAAATCCAGCTGCCTACCAGGTAGAACATTCCAGCTATAATGAACATGATGTTGGAAAAAATTGTGTTTCTTGGCCAGCAAGGCCACTTTGCACTGGTTTTTTCTGGTGATAGTTGCTAAGGATAAAATAAAAAATTATTGATGTGCTGTGTGATTAAAATGCAAATTTCATGTATATTTATCCTTCTGTGAACCTTTTTGAAAAATTAAGAGTGGAAACTTCTGATAACCTTACTGCAGGCATTTGATAAGAATCCTTCATCCCTAGCTATGAGAAGCCTAAGTTGGTCATATAACAGATGCAATTAAAATGTACAATCTATGGATAAGAAAACATGCCTTCCTCATTATTTCAGTATGGTTTCCATGGAGCAGGTTACTCTTTCTTGGAGACAAAAGCAAGGGTAGTGCTAATCAATGGCCTGGATTGCCATGTCACATTGATTTCAAATGAAATGAATGAGGATTTGATTTTGTTGCCAAGAGGAACCACAGCTAGAGATCTGGATTCTGGCCAATACACTTTCAGGGCTTTTGCTGGAAGCTGTCCATACTTTTCTTCTGCCAGAACAACTGCTGAGGGTGGGAGTCAATCCTTTTCCATTTCCCTTTCGGAAAACACTGTGAGATGTTATTTTTGATATTGATCAATCAATCAACTGCAACTTCACTGTTTAGCTTCACACAGTGTTTGTTCACAAAGGAGAAGGCAATTCCATTCAACTCAAAACTTCACAAGGAATTAAAAGGAAGCGCTTTATGTACCCAATGTGGAGGTATGACATTTGACAAAACAGTATGAAAACTTGTGTAAACAATCCTTTTATTATGACCCAGAAGAAAAACATTGCTTATGACAGATTGACTTTTCAGGATATGAAGATGCAAATAAAATTGTTAGTATGTGTACTTCAGGGACCTTAATAAATGAGGTCCTTTATTTTATGATGTAATGAGGTAATTTCTCTTACAAAATCTCAGAATAACAGTCAATTGAATGAGTGAGCTAAGAAAATTGTACTCCAACAAAACATTTATTTCAATAAGATACATCTGAGAAATTGTTCTTTCCTGGAGTTTAATGTTCATTCCTTACAATTTCAGTTTTGCTCTGTATGATCAAAACATATAGTCCCACAAAATGAGGAATTGAAGTAGCTGAAGTGACAGTTTCTGAAGGGAAAGTGAAATCTTTGTTTGTATTCTAATTCTAAGGTACCCATTTATTAATTTAATCTGTTCATTTCCTTATTGTAGAAGGAAAAATCCTGCATTCCAAAACTGTTGGTGGAATGTCTGGAAATGAAACAAAAAATTGAAATATTAAAATAAATCTTGAAATATTGTTTTACATACTTTTTATTGCTGTTTTTATGAAGTTTCTGCTTGACCTTTGAAAAGATTTTCACATAATGCATGATCTTTGAATTCAATGCAAAGGAATTTCACTTGTGATAAGATTTGTTGCAACAATAAGATGCTGATGTATTTCTAATTATGTCTTGGACATGCTTTTCAATTCAATCTGAAGAATCATTCTGAGCATACCAGAGAGTGGCCCCATTCCAGGGGGAGTCTTGGTGCACAAATGGACAGGAAGAGAAGTGTTCAACTTTACAAAAAACTTCAAGTTGAATGAGGATGGGACAGAGTGTAATCAAAGATGTGATGATAAGGAATATGTTATTGAGAGCTGCTATCAATGTGAACTGGATCATTCTGGATGGTAAATCAGTCATTTTTATTCATTACTGTATAATCTTGTTCAGTAAAATAAAATACATTCTATATCACGATGCATTTTCAGGTATTCTCTCAAGATTAATGGAATTACCAGGGATCTGCTGATTGGAATGTACGCTGGAGGGAAGTACGACATTTCAGTACAGCGCAGTGACAGCAATAATCCCACGGTTAAGTACTGTACTTGGATTCTGAAAATATATCAAGAGATATTTTGTTAAATTTAAAACGTGGATTTAAATTATTGTGTAAATGAACTTCCAATATGACCCTCTGCCAGAAAATGAAAAATGCATTCTGCTTGGCCCAATCAATCTTAATTAGTTCAACATTTTGAAAAAGTTTATGCTGTATAAAAAAATTCACCTGATTGAACAGTGCAGTAGTATGAAAACTTTCTCCAAAATTGGTAAGACTAATCCTGAAAATTTCCAGTCAACCCTGCACAAAGGACGTCTTGCACAACACATTTTGCACAACAGACTGCCTTTGGATGGAGCCAGATTTTCCTCCCATGCAATGGACTAAATCCGCATAACAAACTTTTTTGTTTAAAATTAATGGTAAAAAGTATATATTTAATTTTTTAATAATTGAATTGAATTATTGAATAAAAGACTTTTCCCACAACAGACTAGTCTTTTGCACAAATCAAGTCAGTTGTGTGGGTATTGACTGTATTCCTTCTTTGCTGGTCTCAATTTTAAAAACATTAGTTTTGTCAGAAGAAAAAACTAAGATTTCAGGTTGTTCAACAATAATGTGAAATTATAAATTTTTGAATGATTCAATGTAATACTATTGAAAAAGACAGGCATATTTACCAAAAGACTTATATGAGGACAAAACACAATGATCTTCTGTAATTCAATCATCAGATTATCTTGACATTAAATTTAGTTTTCTTATTTCATATTTTTAGAAATATTTAAATTCATATGAAATTCCATCCATACTTCCAACCTTTTTTCAGTAAATGCAGTAATTAAATAGTTACTGATGTACATAGCTATGATAATACAGTATAACAAAATTAAATTATAAAATAAAGGAGATTCATCGACGAAAAAATTAAATTTTCCCTGGGGAGTCAAATGTTATAATTTTTTCTTCAGTGCGTCTAAGTTTCCAAATAATTTTGACGTATTAGGAAAGTGGCACAAATTTTGTTCTTTTGGTCAATATCGTGTTTATGAACGGGTTCCTTTTTCAAAAATGCTTGGACCCACGTACGTAAGAAAATCATATGAACCTGAAATAAAATAAGGTGCACATGGAAAATGTATGAAGAAATTGTATTCGTTGAAAATAAGTGTCCTGTTCACTTTTTTTTAGGACCTCTACGTCGTTTCGTCCCATGTCGTGGAATCAGGCAACAAATCGACCGTCACGGGTTGGATGACCTCTTACATTCTTTGGACTACATTTAGGACCATGTTTGTCGTGATTCTAATTGAATTCTCTGTTTGCGAGGTAATTTTTTATTTTCTTTGGGCATTCGGAACCTTTTATTTATTTATTTAATTTCAATTCCTCGTTCGTTTCGCGCATCAGGTGCCGAGGAAACTGCGCGGATTGGCCTTCGTCATGGCACAGATGCCGCCTCTGGTGGCCAACACTTTTAAATATCTGGCCAAGATGTATGTGAATTCCTCTGGAATCCCTGTGAGTACATTATTTGGCCGATGAAAGCACAGAATCCCGGTCATTTTTTTTAATTTTATGATTTTTTTAAAAATTGCTTTCAGACTCCCGAGTTTTTGCTGTGGGCGAGTGCTGCGAATGCAAGTGCGATTCTCCTGCTCTTGTGGATGAGCAGGTCCTTCGTCTATTACAGTATTCGAATTGTTTCTGATAGATATGCGACCGTAGGAAAATTCAAGTAATAAATTTTCCTTGAATTTATTCAAGGAACGAGGCCCGACTGAGGATATTTCCTTGGGGGGTTCGAATTAAATGACGGAAGCGGAAGATTTTTTTTGTAATTTAGGTTTGAAATAAAGTCTTTAATTGTATTGATGGCAACGCCCTCTCGATTGGAGAGTTTATTCAAGTTTCCTCAAGTTTTACTCTTTTACAGTTCGTAACCTTTTGAAGTACAGCATAACCTCTCCTATACATACAGTATAACTAAATAAATCAAAAATCTCATAAGTCACATTTTTGTAAGTTAAATATACTTAATACAGTGGAATCTTGATGAAATAATTTCGTTGTAGCAAAAAGTTGGAAATTGCTGAGTTAAACTTCATTCCTGTGTAAAATTATTTCTTTTCTTCCCTGAGAAAAAATATTTGTAGTTAAATTAAAAATGTATTGTCATGTAACAAGCTTGTAGGGATACTTAAGATAGTGTTTTGCATGAATAAATTGTCAAACTATATGACTTCCTGCATTAGACTTCATCAGAGAAATTTTTCTCTACTGAGAAATTTGTTATAATGGTATTTATTGTTTTATATAATGAGGTGTTACTGCTGTAGATGTATATAGACCTTATTCATAACACAAAGACTAATTTCCCCCTATAAATAAGATATGTGTAGCAAAAATTTTTGAAAGGCATTTGGACAATTTTTATGATGGCGACCCATCAGAAGGACAAATCAGCATACTTGAACAACTTATTTATCCAGCAGTTTAAGGCCAAAAATATCACCAGCACTTTTACCTTTGTTATTCATTTTTTTCTGAGTAAAAATACTGGTTTAACAAACTCATTCAGAACTTTTTATACTGTATTTTAATGTTTCTCTCTTAGTTTGACCATGTAAGGAATTTGATTGTGCTACAATCACTAACTTCATTTTTGATTGCTTCATTTTTTTTTTTACCATTTTTGTCGTTAAAGAAAAACCAGTAAACTAAAAAATTTACAAATACGAGGCAAATGTCAATTTTTCTTTCTTTTGATCAAAATTTAAATGCTTTTTTGATATCTACACAACCCTACTTAATTATATGAAATTCCATGGAATTTATGAACAAATTTTTCAATTTTAGGAATATAACATAGATGCCATCACATGCATTTCAGTCTAATTTTTTTCACCAAATAGAAAACGTTTTCAAAGTGAGAATAAATTATTTGGAAAGACGATTTTCAAACGTTGCTAATGTTTTTAATTTTTAGAGTGCTACTATATATACTGCTTTCCAAGAAAATTCTATCAGTTTTTCTCGGACAACAATAATGAGTGACGTTGGTTTTTACCAATTAAGATAATTTTCAGTGATTCGAAATGGAAAGCGTTGCATGCGGTTGAAAAAAGTAGTTGAGAAAGGAAAATTCTGTAAGTTTACACATTACTTGCCGTTTGTCAACATGTCTTTATCGGAAGCACGGATAAAATCTTCGAAATCCGTTCATATATGTGTCACAAAAGCAAAAAGAACATCGCATGGTAATTAAACCTATAATTAAAATCGCGTCAAACCTATTGCAAGACATCTGCTTTTATATCGATGAGGATAATCAATCGACCTCTGAAAGCATTTATACTTGCTTCAGTATAGTGTTACCGATCATTATTATTCTAATGAGAATATATAGCTGATCAGCGATTCATGATTATTCCTTAATCGTCCTCGCGGTGAAAGGGATATAAGGTCGTCGAAGGTTCATTAATTGGTCTTTTCTGGAAAACCACTGACGATCGTAAATAAAATGCCTCATAGATGGCTGCTCAATTACATCGACCGAAAAGGATACGGATATCAAAAGTAAGTTTTCAGAACAAGCGAAAAATAAATGCATTATATGAAGCAATACTGTATATTTCTCGAATAATTATTCTTCTCGTTTCAGGACCTCATGCGTAAGTCATCAAGGATTTTCTCCTTCAAATTTTGAGAACTATTCGAACTGCTCGACGCTGAATATATTTGGTTCCTGGACAACTCGTCACCACCTTCCAATTGGCCACCATGCCCAAATGGACGTCAAATATATATGCATGGATAACTGCTGAAAGTTGCATAAAACGACTTGAATATTACAAATAAATCCAATCAATATACATTTTATCACATTATACAGTATATGAAATCAGAATTATGAAATTTTTACAGTACATATTACTGTATGTATTAATTTTACTGCATATTTTTTTCTACTTGTTTACATACATTACCTATATAATCAACTCAGAATTTATTTATTATTACATCTTTAAATTACCGTAACTGAACAATTTACCGTATTTACTTGAGTACCACGTGCCCTCAAGTAAGGTGCGCACAGGGGTTTTTCAGTTGAAAATTTTGCAAAAATCTTATCTCCGCCAAGTAAGACACGCACCCCAATTTTTAGTGTATCTGAAACCATAAAATTTCAAATTAAAAACCAAAAATTTGACTTCAGGCGTGAATTGAACAAAAATCTGATCAATTTTCAACTTATCAGTACAAAAATGTTTTTGTTTTCATTACATTTGTTCCAAATTTCTCCATTATAATTAAGTATAATGCGCACATAACTTCCTAAAACTTCTTGAAAATGTTGTACCCACTTATGATGCGCACCCTTCTTTTTCTTCTGAAATTTGGGAAAAAAAGGTGTGTGTGGTACTTTGAGTAAATCCAGGTACATTCATATTCTCTTCAAGTACAATAATTAATTACGTCATGCCACAATATCCCCTTTTGCATAGGAGGAAAGGTTCAGTTTTCTGCCATTAATTGTCAATGTTGACTGTTGATACAGTATTTTTGTTGATCCATAATGAACAATATTTCAGAAGTTAATTGCAACTGTTAGTGCTCAAAATTCTATCAAGATATATATTTGAGTGTAGATAATGGAAGTGTAAAAATTCAGTTGTCTCTTAAACTGTTTTCTTAAACTTTAGCCAGTCAGTTTTCTGTTTAAGCTCTGGGGAACTTAAGCTGGGATATAATTATTTTTTGCTGTTGATGTACATTACTTCATTATACAGTAGTTTTTCAAGCCTTTTGCATCATGTTTATTTTTCTCTTCCAAAGCTATATATAGGGGCAATCCTCTTATGACGCATGTATTGTTGAAAAAGAATTTTCATTGATATGAAATATATTTAAGGGTTAAGAATGATAGCATGAAAATATAATTCTGCCCATTTGGTGAGGGTTAAATTTGGTTTTGTATAGACGAGGTTAAATTTGTCCATGGTGGCCATTTGGGAAGCGGTCAGTTTTTGTGGCGCTGGATTGAACCGACGCTGAATTTCCCCACAGCTGGTCTTGTGCATTGTGTGCGCATTTTTCATCGGTCTTTCAAACGGAATCATTAGTTACCGTGAGTTTAAATTTTTATAAATGTTTTGTTTATTTATTTTATTTTGCTTATACTGTAGTATCATGTGATGGTGGCCAATTTATTTTCCCCCAGTGTCTCTAATAATTTATTTATTTCAGCGCCACTGAAATCATTTTTTGAGGATCATTTTCTAGTCCCTTCCGACTGGTTATTTGTGGCATATTACGGTGGACATTTGAGTTTTGGGTTCATCGCATCTTTTCGGCATCATTCTCCAAGGTGATGAGTTGATGAATTTTTTGTTGCTGTTTTTGGATCTGTTAGGAACTGTGTTATTTAACTAATGTGTGTTTTACAGGATTATAGTGCTTGCATCCATCTTCGGAATTACCGGCTCCGTTTTGCAGACCCTAGCAAGCGTGCTCACCTATGGCGATTTAATTGCCAAGTGAGTCTGGGATTTTTATTGAATTTATTTTCATTTTTCTATATATATATATATATATATATATATATATGTATAGCAATTTCATAATGCCAAATTCAGAACTCAGTTTTCCAATTATGCCTATATTTTTTACATTGTTCTATATATATATATATATATATGTATATATATATAATATTATGCCTATATTTTTTTACTTTGTTATATATATATATATATATATATATATATAAAATATAGGCATAATAGGAAAACTGAGTTCTGAATTTGGCATTATGAAATTGCTTTTGAAGGACTATTGTACTGTATTCATAAAAAATGAGCAAAAGGCACATTAATTAATGTAGAATATGTCAAGTAAAATAGTAACCTGTTTTTTTGTGACTCCCTTAAAATTAAGATCTTTTTCCTTATGATCTTACAGAACTGCTCTCGAATTTTGCCATGCATTTTTATATACAGGTTGACTCTACAATGGAATTCAAGGAACCAGAAAAATTATTTTTAGGGAGCATTTTTTGTAGAAAATCCCTATGCAACATGATGGGGAAAGAACCTTATATATGGGATCAAAATAGAGACATTTTTTGTAGACAAGATTGTTGTAGAGAGTCTACCTGTATATAGTTGTTCAATGCCTTTATAGTTTTTAATGATGGCTATTATACTTCTCATAAAGATACATAAATTTTTTAGAAATTCCAGAAATAATGGAGATTGAGCAAAAGGTCTAAGAAATGTAAGAATACACCTAACTGCCAGTTATACATCACTTGAATAGCTCATCTTGATCTGCATTTCATTAACAGAGGTACAGTATATATAGTGATATTCATTACTCTTATAGTGACATTAGTGACAGCCAGCATGAACAGGAATTGTTCAATTGGTAGGGACAGATTTCATTTGTTGTAAGAAAATAATCCAATAAATTCTGTATATTACTGAAGTTTTGCTGATGGTTGATTTTAGAATTCAATGTTCTTATACCAACAATTCGTAAATATGGGAAATGAGCTCATTTTGAAAAATAATAAAGTTGGATATCCTGGACTTGGTGAACATGCTGTATGCAGTTTAAGTTGGCATCTTAAGTTTTTCAATATTAAGGATAAGTTCAGGCTTGAAGTCATTTTTAGTTCAGTGCCAGCATTTTGTAATGTGGCTGCTCATCTGCATCAACTATACACATCAGTTACACTTATGTCCTAGTATATGTTCCATGCATATAGAAACAAAATCAGGAAAGCATCAAGTTTATTTTAATGCCCACAGCTATGATTCTATGCGTGTTCAAGCTGTTTGCTACCATTTATAAGAAAGACAATCTTCTTTTGTTCAAAAAGCAGTCGTTTCTTATTTGAGAATTCAAGTAGTTATTTGAGAATATAAGAATGCTATCAGGGGTGAAATCATGCTAAGTGATCTCATCCCTGATAAAATTTATATGCAACATATAGCATTGTGCAAACTTTTAACTGAATTTTGCTCTCCATTTTTGAATGCACCAATTATTGTGCAGGTGGATTTATTCAGCAGGCACAGTCTTGTGCTCAATAAGTGTTGGAGGAATGTTGCATGGGTGTTACCTGGGCACCCTTGTTCTGAGCAGGAGCTTTGTTGACAGACGCATAGGACTCAACTCTGTAGATGAGAAACCAAATTTCCAAGAGATGAGATTTGCCAAGAATGTGGCTGCTGTCTATGTGGCATTTTTGGTTGGGGATCCACTGTTTGGTGGAATCTTAGGATGGACTGACTTTGGAAGAGGGTGTTCTGGCTCCAAAAGCTGCTTCACTATGTTCCATCTGTGGAAAGTGGTCTTCATTGCCATTCCTGGAGGTTTTTATTTTGAATTTTCCTCCTACAATAAGCAGTACTGTTGACCCTGCATAACAGATTTTTTCATAACAAACTGCCTCTGATGGAGGCATTTTTTCCCTCTTGCATGAAAGACAAATCTGCGTAACAGATTTCAGTGTGTAGTATAGTGTGCACCACCAGTGGACATGAGTCCTTCAGGTCCCCCCTTGGGTACCCAACCAAAAGCCCCCCCCCCCCCCCACCACTTTTTTGTAATGGGATGCAAGTTTCATAATAGTGCTTGGTGGCTCTGAGAAGGGCTATTTGGTTTCATTAGTCCTCAAAAGGACTGTTTAATAATCATCTTGAAAATTGCCTTTTGCTGCCTCTTCCTCACTGTCACTGATGCACTCCATGTCATTTTCTTCTAAATAGCCATTGTATAGTATGCAATTTGACCACCCTTCTGATTATTGATGATCTGAAGTGCACCAGCCATTGGACCAACAAGGTGAACTGTAGATTTTGCAGAAGTCAGCAAATGATGATGCTTTGAAATTCAAAGAATCACTGATGACAATTGCAGGTGAAGAATACCTTCATATACTCAATTTACCAACATATTGGTACTTGGCCTTGTGCTGGGCCTGCTGGTGAAAGGTGCAGCTTACAGAAGAATCACTGATGAAAGGTGCAGCTTACCATAAAGAGTTACAAGAATACCTGTAATCCCCAATTTTTGGATCTAGGGGGGGGGGGGCTTTTGACCTAGGGGGCTTTCCGGGGGCTTTTGGACTACACCCCCCTTGCTTCCCAACTTAATCTAAAATATATAAAAGGTCATTATTACTGCCATGAATGTGCGTTTTTTAGTTCTTGGATTTTAATCTTGCTTGTTTTGCATAAGTGTAAACATTCATAGGAAAATCAAATTTGCATAATGAACAGATTTTTCAAAATTTGCAATATAAACAGATTTTTTGAAATTTGCATAATAAACAGACTTTTCATGTAAGACCAGTAGTATGTTGCACAAATTAAGTCCGTTGTGCGGGGGTTGACTGGAGGCTCTTTTTTTGACAGAAGTCCTCTCTGCATATACATGGTGTCAATAGCAGGATTTCCAGAAGAAGAAAGTATTTTCCCAAAAGGGCTCCTGAGATCTCAAATACTGTTTACCTGTACCTGATGAACAGATAAACTTTGCAGTAGAGTAATATGTACTGTATATGTATTGTCATTGTAATAATAGTGAGTCCTTCAACAACGTAACAATACCCCGTTCTTGAACAACGTAACAATACCCCGTTCTTGAACTGAGCTTCATATGTGAAGGTCCTCATAGCAACAAACCGGGATCCGTGTACCTGAACGTTGCAACAGTGTCTGCTGACCAGTCATTCACATGACTTGGTTTACTTTCTGTTTATCTTATTCATGCAAGGTCAGTCACCTGTCTTGAGCATCCAATGTCTATAAAAGAGTGTCCAAACCCTCCTTCCATGGCTCATTGCTGGTCTGGACTGTCGTTGTGCATGATCTGAAATATACGTATTTGGGACTAAGAGAAGTTGTCTCAATGGAAATCATTGGATAAAAATTTGAAGGGATTACAACGCGTAGAAGACATTCACGCGTAGTTCCTAAAATTTTGTATACATCCAACAGTTTGGGATAACAGTTAACTGTATTTTTTTCCACTTCCCAGCATTGGTAAGAATCTGGCCTACAACACTGCCCAAGTTCCACACCAGAGCATCTTGGAGGTTCTACAAAAGACTGTGGCTTTGTTTTTTTGTAAGAATTTTCGTGTCCAAAGTAATCTGGTTTTTTCATTTAATGATTTTCAAAGCTCTCATTTACTGTATTTGCCGTCATAATTGCAGCATTCTGTGAAGGCGTTCATCTCGGTTCGCGTGCGAAGACTTCCAGCAGAAGAAAAGTTGCCGCTTTTTGACAACGCAGCGGCGATGGGTCATCAGCCGGCGACCATTCAAACTTGCAAAACGCTCGTGTCATTCCTAATAACTTTACCCGTCTTTGGGTTCGCTGGGTTGCTGTTTTCAGGGGTGAGACTTTTTCCATGCATTTTGTCACTATTCTTGTTTTTTTTTTGCGCGGGGCTTTCCAA
Source organism: Notodromas monacha (assembly GCA_905338405.1). NCBI lineage: Eukaryota > Metazoa > Arthropoda > Ostracoda > Podocopida > Cyprididae > Notodromas > Notodromas monacha. The sequence continues at coordinate 33,513 of CAJPEX010000307.1, forward strand.
AAGTAAAATAAAAATTAGGGTGGCAAAGCCCCTGTTCTAGGTATAGATTAACCCATACTGCTATACTGTATTTAATAAAATGTGCACAGCAGTTATTGCAACTCAAGCCCTGGTTGATCATCAGAAATCCCTTTAAATGTATCCAATATATTGGGAAATTTTTGAAAAATCATTTTTTTAAATTAAAATTCAAAGCAAATTTCCAGAAAAGAAACAGATGCAAATCACATTCTTTGTGCTCTCCATCAGCACAAAGGATCTACTCAAGTGAAGCCAAATTCCCTAACTTTACAAATCTATTGAAGTCGAATTTTTGGGAACAATAAGTTCTAATTTGATTTAGACAGATTTGTTTGTATCTGTGTGGTATAAACATAAATATGTGCCAAAATGTAATTTCATCAGGAAACACTTTTATTGAAAAAGCAATAGCAAGGAGGCTTTAGCAAACATCATTAAATAGAAGTAATATATGAATAAGGCAAGAATTTTACAGTTTATTGGGAAATTTTTGAAAAGTCTTTTTTTGGAATTAAAATTAAAAGCAAATTTCCAGATAAGAAACAGATGCAAATCACATTCTTTGTGCTCTCCATCAGCACAAGGGATCTACTCAAGTGAAGCCAAATTCCCTAACTTTGAAAATCTATTGAAGTCGAATTTTTGGGAACAAGTTCGAATTTGATACAGACAGATTTGTTTGTATCTGTGTGGTATAAACATAAATATGTGCCAAAATATAATTTTATCAGGAAACACTTCTATTGAAAAAGCCATAGCAAAGAGGCTTTTGCAAACATCATTAAATAGAAGTTATATGAATAAGGCAAGAATTTTTCTCTGAATCTTTGAGTTAAACTATGACCTATAAATGCATCATACTCGATTAAATTTTCAGCGCTGATCAGCCTAATAAATTTGCCAATTAAAGCCATCCAGCACCTCCAATAATGAAACCTGTCAATAATAATTCATTATTTTTATGTTTTTTCATACTAGATGTCGAGACAATTATATTGAAGATTGATCAATATATTCTCTTTTTTACTTTTTAGAACTGCTGAATATAAGGGTGATATTTTTGAGCAAAATACCGTATAAATTTACATATAGAGAGTAAAAATAAACCATAGTGTGCCATTTCCAATGCGCTACTCAAGTTGAAAGAAACAAGAATTTCTCTTGCAACTCTTCATGATACCAAATGTTCAGGTTTGCAAGATTTGAGGTTACAATGTGTTGACAACTTGATAAATGTTTTAAGATTTTTTAGGTAAAAAGAAATAATATCATATTTAAAAACAAATAAAAAGTTACTAGAGACCAATTTGTACATGCTGTATTGCTTGACAATATCTGATCCATTCTCAGGAAAGAGTAGCATTGCTGGGGATCTATATACTGTATCTTGTTATTTCTGGAAGGAATACAGTACCAGGAATTTTGATTAAATATTTTTTTTTCGAAATCTGCATGTTATATACAGAGATCCTTGATAGACCGTCAACAATTGTGGATGAACACGACGTTGAATCACCAGATAACGTTATCCAACCACGAATTTTTCGAGTCCTTTTTCTTCGTGGCGTCCTTCATGTTGCTCATGTTGGGATTGTTGCCGGTCTTGAGAGCCTTCAACTTGAAACAACCATTGAAGGAGATTGCCTTGTGCTGCTTTCTCAGTGTCATTGGGCTGGTGGCAATTCTCTACGACGTTTCCCGTCTTTTGGTTAGTATTTTTCTGTGTCCATTTATATAATGATCAAAAAGGCATTGTTTACAGGGCTGCGGAAAGATAATTGAATTACTTTTCAAATCATGATCATGGCTGGTATTCCATTATTATGCGTTTTTCTATTGCATTGAAATTATTTTGAAGGTTCTGGTAGAAATTTCACTTTACTTCTAAATGAAGCTACTGCATATCGAATTATTCACTGAACATTTTTCATTGTGCTATGTACTGAACATTTCCCCATGAATTCTAACACAATATTCTATAGCAGACCCTTATGTTTTGGACATCCCAACTTTGGCCAGATTTGAAGGCTCTAATGTGGATTTGGAAAAAATGTTATGCTTGCTGCACCTATAGTAATGCATGAATGCTGGAAAATCTATCCTTGTCTCAATTGATATCTTGGTGCACTTGAAACAAGTTTTTTTTTTATATTTTCATGCATTATTGTTGTAATTGTACAGGTTATTGCTACTTATTTCTGTAAAAGGAGTAGCAAAATTTGCAGCTGAAGCGCATTAATATGTTGATCAAAAAATGTGCCTTTTGGATAACCAAATTTTATCTTGCTTATTTATGGGATGAATGCGCTTCAGAATGCTCAGGGCCAAGTGGACAACAACCCATTATGGTACTTTCATGGTCATGGAAATTCATCCATGAAGGGTCTTTTTAACAGTAGAGAATAGAATTTGTGGGCCACTGTGGGCTACACCACTGCTGCCCAACTTGGCCCTCCCCATGCTGGATCTGGCCCACATCTTTACCTAAAAATTGGAAGGACAATAACAGTTTATGATCTAAATTATTTTATTACAAATACAATAAGTTGGCTTTTCTCCTGATGACATTCCTGACACATGTTTGTCTGCTGAAATAGATCATTTTAAATTTTCACTCTTCAGAACCTTTCTTCAGGCCCTCTTTTCTAATTTTTTTGATGAGATTCAGCCATAGCTCCTTCCTTGGTGCTTAACTCAATTTTTGAAAAGGAGCAGAAAATTTTGAATACCTGCCATAAAGTCTTTTGAGCAAAACTTCTGTGAGTCTGAAGAAATTTTATGAAACTTCACTGGTCTGCAAAATTATTTTGAGAATATGCTGGTCCATGAGAAATTTTATGAGAATTGGCTGGTCTATGTTGCCCAGAAAGGTTGGGGGAACACTGGTCCATGATACAGCCCTACACTAATGTTCTTCACTGCTCACATTGGCTTTATTTCTCACTTCAGCAACGTGTCCATGGAGGGGACTCCTCATTGGGTAATCAAGACGACAGAGTGGTGTTCATCAATGGCCTCGATTGCCACGTCACATTGGTCCCTGAAGGCCTTGATGAAATCATACTGTTGCCAGGGGGAACAACAGCCCGGGATTTCGACCCCGGTGACTACGTTTTCAGAGCCTTCGCCGGAAGTTGTCCGTCCTTCTCTTCTGTCCAGACAACTGCCAAGGGTTGGAGCAAAGCTCACACTGTCACTTTCCTGCCCAACACTGTGAGATGCTTTCACGCATTTTACTGAGAGAAGATTTTGTATCAGTGAGACCCCATACGTGCAAACAATTTGACATATGGACATTTATTTTTCAATAAAAGGGCATATAAAAGGCCCAACATGCAGACACTGACTCAACATGCAGACATGGTATGATAAAATTGCCAATAAGTTTCAGGAAAAGTGATTTTTATCAGGCTGAATTGCAAGAAACACATATTTCCAACCCTAAGAACTATACCAGAAAAACTCTTTTGTATTTCTCTCATCCATTCANCTTTGAGTTAAACTATGACCTATAAATGCATCATACTCGATTAAATTTTCAGCGCTGATCAGCCTAATAAATTTGCCAATTAAAGCCATCCAGCACCTCCAATAATGAAACCTGTCAATAATAATTCATGATTTTTATGCTTTTTCATACTAGATGTCAAGACAAGTGTATTGAAGATTGATCAATATATTCTCTTTTTACTTTTTAGAACTGCTGAATATAAGGGTGATATTTTTGAGCAAAATACCGTATAAATATACATATAGAGAGTAAAAATAAACCATAGTGTGCCATTTCCAATGCGCTATACTCAAGTTGAAAGAAACAAGAATTTCTCTTGCAACTCTTCATGATACCAAATGTTCAGGTTTGCAAGATTTGAGGTTACAATGTGTTGACAACCTGATAAATGTTAAGATTTTATAGGTAAAAAGAAATAATATATTAATAACAAATAAAGTTACTAAGACCAATTTGTACATGTATTGCTTGACGATATCTGGTCCATTCTCAGAAAAAAGTAGCATTGTGGGGATCTATATACTGTATCTTGTTATTTCTGGAAGGAATACAGTACCAGGAAAATTTTATTAAATTTGTTTTCGAAATCTGCATGTTATATATACAGAGATCCTTGATTGACCGTCAACAATTGTGGATGAACACGACGTTGAATCACCAGATAACGCTATCCAACCACGAATTCTTCGAGTCCTTTTTCTTCGTGGCGTCCTTCATGTTGCTCATGTTGGGATTGTTGCCGGTCTTGAGAGCCTTCAACTTGAAACAACCATTGAAGGAGATTGCCTTGTGCTGCTTTCTCAGTGTCATTGGGCTGGTGGCAATTCTCTACGACGTTTCCCGTCTTTTGGTTAGTGTATTTTACCGTGTCCATTTATATAATGATCAAAAAGGCATTGTTTACTGGGCTGCAGAAAGATAATTGAATTACTTTTCAGATCATGATCATGGCTGGTATTCCATTATTATGAGTTTTTCTATTGCATTGAAATTATTTTGAAGGTTCTGGTAGAAATTCCATGCAAATAAGGACTCCAAACTTTCACTGTACTTCAAAAAGAAGTTGCTGCATATCAAACTATTTACTGAAAATTTCTCATTGCGCTATGTACTGAACATTTTCCCATGAATTCTAATAAAATATTCTATAGCAGACCCTAACATCTTGAAGTACTGTAATATAATGTTTTGGACATCCCAACTTTGGCCAGATTTGAAGGCTCTGATGTGGACTTCGAAAAAAATGTTATGCTTGCTGCATCTATAGTAATGTATGAATGCTGGAAAATCTATCCTTGTCTCAATTGATATCTTGGTACACTGGAAACAAGTTTTTTTTTATATTTTCAGCATTCATTATTATTGTAATTGTACAAGTTATCAGAAAGCAAGTACAGGTTATTGCTACTCCTTTCTGTAAAAGGAGTAGCAAAATTTGCAACTCAAGCGCATCAATGTTGATAAAAAAAATGTGCCTTTTGGATAACCAAATTTGATTTTGCTTATTTATGGGATGAATGCGCTTCAGAATGCTCAGGGCCAAGTGGACAGCAACTCATTATGGTACTTTCATGGTCATTGAAATTCATCCATGAAGGGTCTTTTCAACAGTAGAGAATAGAATTTGTGGGCCTGCCCTACACCACTGCTGCCGAACATGGCCCCCCTCCCCATGCTGGATCTGGCCCACCAAAAATTTTGGAAGGACAATAACAGTTAAAATTATTTGATGACAAATACAAGTTGGCTCTTCTCCTGATGACATTCCTGACAAATGTTGGCCTGCTGAAATGTATTATTTTAAATTTTCACTCTTCAGAACCTTTCTTCAGGCCCTCTTTTCTAATTTTTTTGATGAGATTCAGCCATAGCTCCTTCCTTGGTGCTTAACTCAATTTTTGAAAAGATCGTCTTTTAAAACTTATGGACGGTATTTCAGAAAACTCGTTTTGAAGACACTCAGACTTCTTTAAAATACTTTGAAGTGACCAGACGTTTTAATAAAACTCTTATACGACCAGGTACTCTTTAAAAATGAGAATTGGCTGGTCTATGTTGCCCAGAAAGGTTGGGGGAACACTGGTCCATGATACAGCCCTACACTAATGTTCTTCACTGCTCACATTGGCTTTATTTCTCACTTCAGCAACGTGTCCATGGAGGGGACTCCTCATTGGGTAATCAAGACGACAGAGTGGTGTTCATCAATGGCCTCGATTGCCACGTCACATTGGTCCCTGAAGGCCTTGATGAAATCATACTGTTGCCAGGGGGAACAACAGCCCGGGATTTCGACCCCGGTGACTACGTTTTCAGAGCCTTCGCCGGAAGTTGTCCGTCCTTCTCTTCTGTCCAGACAACTGCCAAGGGTTGGAGCAAAGCTCACACTGTCACTTTCCTGCCCAACACTGTGAGATGCTTTCACGCATTTTACTGAGAGAAGATAAAATGTACTGTGCAGAGGTAAAATATGCAATGCTCCAAATGTTCTTATTGAGTTCACTGAATCAAATTCAAGTGGCAAACAATTTTTTTCATGGAATTCTAAAGATTATTCCTTCCATAGAACACCAATTATAAATTATATAATGCAATTATATGGGAAAATGAGACTCAAATTAGGGACACTGTTCAATGTACCATTTATGTCCACATCTGGGGGTCTCACTACTATCAAACTTAGATAACACCATTTGTTGGTGAGTTATGTGGCACTTTATTGGGGTTTGGTGGATTGCCAAAGAAAAAACTAAAATAATATTAAAATGAAGTATACTAGAAAATTAAAATTTGTACTCTTCTAAGAGACAATCAAGATAACCCTGGGATGTATGAATTATATCTAGCTAATGTTCCCTTTAAGAATTATATCTAGCTAATGTTCCCAATAAGTGAATCATGTAATCTTTGTTTTTATATGTTTCCTTATTGATAGACCTCTTTCAGAAAATATAATTTTTTTCAGTCTATTGAAGAAACAATTCTCAAGTCAAGAGCATTTCAAGTTGTTGATAGTTTTGGCAGATGGCCTTTCCCATGCTTTCATCATTAGGAAATGTTAGTGTTTAAAATTAAATTGGCTGTTCCTGAGGGTGGTGGCTGATTCTGGTATGATATTATTATTGCATCAGAAGCAATTTTATACTTTTATCTTTTTTTCAAGATTCACACTTTGCTCGTATTCAAAGGAACGGGTAACTCTGTGCGACTGAGAGTTTTGGAAGGGATCAAAAACGAGCGCTTCAAATACCCCATGTGGAGGCATGTATACTAGATTACCTCCGCAGTATTTTACAGGCCTTTGATGCCCGGTTTAATTACAATTTCAAGACTCATTTTGAACGTGCCGGAGGATGGCAGTGAGATGCCTGAAGGCACGTTGGTTCACTTATGGACAGGAACAGAGGTGCTCAATTTCACCAAGAACTTTATGATGTATGAAGGTGGGGTAGAGTGTGCGCAACACTGTGAGTTGCCTGAGGATTTTGTCCTTGAGAGCTGCTATCAATGCGAACTGGATCATTCAGGCTGGTGAGAGCAAAAACTGTTTCGTTTCTGTCTGAATTTCACAATTGAGAGTGCTTTTTTGGAACAGGTACATTCTCAAGGTTAAGGGAGCCAACAGGAATCTGATGATTGGGATGTACAGCGGTGGCAGGTACGACATCTCCGTGCAGCGCAGTGACAGCAATGATCCCAAGGTATTGCAAATGTACAATATAATCTTGATGAAACGATATTTATACAGTTGGACCTTGCTAAGTTGAAGTGCTCTAAGTCAATAACTTCCTTTTCAAATAGTTTGTCTTTCTGACTTCCCATACGAAAAATTTAAAATAATATCAACCCAAAATGAATAACTAAGTTTGTGATGTAGAGTTGTAGACCCATGAAGGAGAACAGATGTGTAATTCAATGCTTTTCAAAAGCAAGTAAAAGACAAGTAATTGGACCATTGCAATTAATGGTTCAGCATCCTTTAATTTTTTTTTAATTTTTATGTTAACTCTCTCAATAATGCGGGTTTCTGTAAAATTTGCAGTCAGTTCTGTTGAACTAACTTCTGTGAGATGATTTTTTTTAGCCCCCCCCCCCCCTGAGCTTGGTTTGAGTATGGTAAGACCAAAATTGTTTCTAATAAAAAAAAAATTTGTCTACCATTGACCCCATGTTAATGAACATCACCTGTTGCAGAAGGAAATTTGTTTACCCATTAAGACTTTTCCATAGACTTCATGATTTTTCTAGTGCCATAATATCATCTTGAAGGTAAAATCATAGCTCCACACTAGTTTTGTGAATCAACCCATTTCCTTACTGACCCCTTGAAATTATTCCGGAGGATGTTGCTCTGCATGAACTCTGCAAGTTGTCATACATTGTTCAGATCTACGGTGTGGAAGTCTAGTCTACCCAGTACCTACTAAGAAAAGTATGAAAAATTATTTAATTTACATAAAATTCGTCCCTAGATTCATTAATATGATATAAGTATATCATTAGTCATCCGTTTCTTTCTTAATGATGGCTCTTCCCTGCTTTTCAGGAGCTCTTCGTGGTGTCATCCCGTGTTGTGGGTGCTGCCAGTGAAGTTTCAGTAACTGGTTGGATGTTCTGTTACATACTGTGGGTGACGTTCAGGACCCTATTCATTTCTCTTCTGCTCGAATTCGCCGTTTGTGAGGTAATTTTTAAAACTTGACAAAAAAAAAAAATTACGATTTTTTATAAGGCCAGTTTTCTACAGGTTCCAAGAAGATTGCGAGGATTGGCCATGGCATTGACTCAGATATCATTACTGCTAACTCACTCTTATACAGTCATGTCTAAAAGGAAGCAATTCCTTCACCCAGCTGGAATTTCCGTAAGTCGAAGACTTGCTTTACTGTTCACTCATGAGCCGATTTCCACCCTACTGAAATCGAAATAATTTTCAGACAATCGAGTTTTTGACGGGTGCAACATATGTCAATTTGATCGCTGTTCTGGGGCTTTGGTGGCTTAGTAGATCGTTTCATTATTACGGTATTCGAATAGTGGCTGACAAGTATGTGACTGTCAACAAATACGAGTGAAACAAATGCGAAGGCTTACATTTACTTGAGCGACTGATGATCAAGACTGTTCAAGATAACATGTCATTTAGTTAATCTTATGAAAATGTTAATCTGCGTGTAGCCCAGAATGCAGCGAATACTTTATATTCTAAATACAATCTGCAGTTTGTTGAATCCATCTTTGAAGTACAGTAAAGGAGTTATGTTACTGTCGAGCTTATTTCCGAAATTTGAACCGTAATCGAAAAAAAATAATTTTTCCCCGAATAAAAAATTTGAAAACTTCATTCGAATAATAATGCACATTCTTACATAGCAACGAACTTCCCACAGCAACTCTCACACTTCATCCTCATTTTACACGCAAATAAAAAAAAAAAAAATAGCCATGAATAATAAAAAAGAGCTAAAAACCAGCACGGGACACTCGAATGACTGAAGAACTCTGTTACGATCGGATCACCTGCTTGACGTTGAAGTCACCATAGCTGGAATCCCGGATGATGGTCAAGCTGTGATCGTTCACGATGTGCAAAAATGCGATGAATGCCAAGTGAACACTCAAATCCGTAGCTTGAACTTTTGGAAGCAACGCTGGCAAATCTCGGTAAATTTCCGCAAAGGACACAGTGAATTCTCCCATAGATTCGCACAGCTCCGGATTTTTCCCCACACGACGGTGCAACGTTTCCTCCGTTTCACCCTCGTGGACCTTTAGCTAGATCAATCGAAGATGATACGGTTAATTATTGATCAAATTGGATTTATAAATCAATTGATATACGGTATATAATATTTTCAGTGCCACATACGAGGATTTTCCCAGTCGGACGTGACCTTTGATATTTTTAGAATAGAAGTGCTTGTAAAAAAAGTAAATCATGACGTTCTATGATTTTGGTATTTTTTTCAAACTTTTACTGAAGTTCTTCAAGTTACAGCATAATACTGTAAGTGCAAACTTCTCAGTTACAGCCAGAGGTCCAAAACCGTGCAACAAGGTGCAGCAAATTTGCTAGAAAATTTAAATGATTTATTCTTTCACCCAATATCCAATCTACTTTATATAAAATGTAAACGGCTGTAACTGGAAAGTTTTCACTGATCACCATGCAATAAAATGAAAAACTTTTTTTTTAAATCCCAGAATATTGAAACTTTATGATAAACGTCATGATTTTTTCTCAAAAAACGGAGGTCGCGTCTTACTCAAACAACCCTTGTACACCATTTCACTTTAAACGGATTCCGCTTTTAGTTATTAAAATTGACAGAAAGTGAGTAGAAGTGTTGTACTGTATAAGAGTATACCTCCGATTCGAGTTAGCGACATTGAAGTAATCGAGGTCACAAGAAAGAATTGTACTCCTTAACAATGACACCAGTGGATCCTTTCTTTTTGTTTAACCATCAAAAATGAAACGTTAATTTAGAGAGGTTAAACTGTACCATCAGTTTAAAATAAATTGGGTAGAATATTTCACTTACAAGCTGTTGTTTGCAGAGCAGGTACCACACAGACTGCTTCAGAAGGCGCATGTTGATTCGCTTCGCCTTCTTCTCAAAATTGATCACCGCGTACTCCACCTAAGGAAAAAAAAAACGATTGTAAAACTAAAATCAAGTCCCGAGTCCTTCAAAACCGAACAAGTAAAACTTGAAAAGTGACGGACGAATGATAAAATTGACAAACCTTCTGAGGCGCATCAATCAGGTTGTCGCCTTCGTACATGCCAACGTGACCGGCGGCGGCGACCTCTTCAACGATACCATCATCGGCGTCGTCAGGCGTAGATCCGCCAAAGAATGCGTCACCATCGCCGCCGAAAGACGCGTCGTTGCCGCCATGGTCGGCATCCAGATCGTGGGCTTCGTTCTCAACTTCCTTCGACATGACTCCATTGTTCTTGTCCTTGCCGGTTTTCAAGTACTGAACGTTCAACACGAAGTACCTTGACGCGCAGAGGAAAATTGTAGCAATTAATAAAAGGAAATTTTTATATTCCGAACAATTGAAGGAGCGCTCGCGTCCTTCGAAAAAAAAAAAAATCTGAGAAAATCTAGGTAGAACAAATTTTTTGTGTAGAATAATAGTTGAGAAAAAATTATTTTCTGGGATCTCTCCAGTGCGGACACATATTCAAAACTCATAATGATACATTTTTTGTTATATCAAAGGTTTTCTAACTAATTTTTTTCGTGGAAATTTTTTTCCACAAGATTCAAGATAATATTTATAACAAGAATAATTTGAGATTTAAAAGTGTCAGATGAGAGGAAAACTCTTGCAAGAGAAAGTTGTCACTTCTCCTTCATTAGACTGAAAAATTATATTGAAAATCTGAAAAAATTTCAGATGCCTGAAGCATCATGGAGAAAATGACGGACTTTTCTGTTAAAACATTTCTTGCGTAGTTGACAATACGAGGGTTGGTACGTAACTTTTGAGACTTTTTGAAGTAGATTCAACGAAGTTAAAAATTCAGAAATGTTTTCACTCGCATATAGCCCCATCATTTGGCAACACTCAAGTGCTGTTCAACACACCCTCTGCCAATTTCAACGCATTTTTCATGCAGTAAATACAATGATAAAAAAACTGCCGCAAATCAATTCAAGTGGCCAAAAATTTGGACCGAAGTCTGAAAATTTGCACAAGAACTCAATTTTCGGCAGTGTTTCGATCGTTGGATTTATTGCATGAAATATTGTAGTGAAATCAGCAGAGATTATGTTGAACAGCACTGAAGTGTTACCAAATGATGGGGCTATGTGGGTAAATTTTTGCTATGCGGAATCGCTGAAGCTTCGTTGGATCTTTTTTATGAAGTCTCAAAACTTATGAAACAACCCTCGTATTCAATCATGCGCAGAACTGGTACAGTACAATGAAATTTCTTATAGTTTCTCCGTATTTGTCGTAACATGATGTTTTGAAAGTATTGTCTTCAGAATTTCGAATGCGTCATCTTCCCAGAGGAATAAGGGCCATACAAATTTTCAATGGAGAAAAAAAAATCTTCGAACAAGGAATATGAACCAATACTAACGAGATATAGAGCTGGGCATTGTATCCGTGATTATCTACAATGTTGTTGGCTTCCGTGGTCCAGCTGCTCAACTTCTTGTCAGAGATTATGGTGCTCGCTTTGGAAGGCTTCAGTTTGGCGCGAATGTCATCGGGCAGATTCTCCAACCAGTTCCGCGACGGCGGAACTTCCCCAAAGTCGCTGAAATCGATTTCCTTCTTCTGCTTCTTGTTCCTCACTTTCTTGTCGGGAACCATCAATCCCACAGCTCCGGCTCCCACTCGATGTCTGAATCGACCTGTTTTCATAAATACACGGATTTTTAAATTTCGGGGATCGAAGCTCGACAGAAGGCTGTAATGTCTAATAGTGGTTGAAAGCGGAGGGGAAAATCACGTGCAGTACAGTCAACTCCCGCTCAACGGATTTAATTTGTGCAACACCCTGGACTGTTAAGCCAATTCGATGTTCCTTCAAATGTTTACACTTATGTAAAACAGGCAAGATTAAAACCAGAAGAACTAAAGATTACACACTGTCATAGCAATAATAATGACGATTTATACTCAAATTGAGTTGGGCAGCAAGGGGGAACCTGAAGGACTCAGTCTACTGGTGGTGCACACTTCTAGACTGAAGTCTGTTATGCGGATTTGTCAGTTATGCAAGAGGACAAACTGCCTCCAGAGGGAGTCTGTTCTGCAAAAATCTGTTGTGCGGGGGTCGACTGCAACATCTTTCCATCACAGGGGACGATTCTAAAAGATCAACTGATATTCTCTAGTACATAACACAGTCCCGTATATATTTTCGAGGACATAAGAGCTGTACTATCGCAAAAAACTCGCGGGAGAAGCCCTCCCATTGAATAAAGTTTTCATATTCGACATCACGTAGTCGAAGAATTTGCACGGGAAATTCCAAAGGGAAGTGAAATGGATTTAGCCGTTGCATTTAAGGTTCACTCGTCGACATTTGGGCATCCTGGAATCCGTCATTTTTTTAGATCTCGTCACAAGGCTCTGAAAACAGGGAAAAATCAAACCAATGTCCAAAGCTTCGAACATCGAAATCTCCTTGACCAATTCCTTAAAAATAATTCATCACTAGATTACTACTTCTAATTTGTACATTCTTCTTCTCCCACGTGCATTGATATGTCTTCTAATGTGCCCGCTTCTCTCAAATTCACAGGGGAAGTTAAATTCTCTTATTGTTTTTATTAATTTCTTTGATCTTTACGCTCGTAATGCATTTTATAGAATTGACTTACAGGAGGGTCTTCAACCAATTATCCCTTCTATCTTGTCTTAAATTGTTCGCTAAATGGACAGTTAAAGTCCAGTAACTAAATCGGCGCCCAACAGCAGTGGTCTGCAACTCGTGGTCCATGGACTGGTGCGAGACCGCAGGAAATTATCCTTCAGGATAGTAAATTTATCAAGGGTAATGATGAACTAATGGAGTCCATTATCTTCATCTGAAGTTTCGAGAAAAAACAATGGTACGGCAGTTTAATTTATCTTTTGAAAAATAAAAGGTGACTGATAACAATTCAGACCAATTTTCGCATGCTAAAATAATTTATTTCATGCATTCGCTATGAGAAACATTACTTGAAGCCCAGGTTTCCAAGTTTTAGGAAGACATGGGTTCTCGACTAAATTTTTACAATAAAGTAAAAGTTTTCGCTTCGAGGACTTCATGTCAGGCATTCAAAAATGTTCTGCTAGTCTGCGAACACCGAACAGTTAATGAAACATGACTAGTCTGCAAACAATTTTACGGTAATCTGCCAGACCATGGGCCCGAAAAGGTAGAGGAACTCTGCCAGGAAGGAATCATACCGATCCTTCGCCGTCGGTCAATATTGTGCCAGGCCTTGACCAGCTCCTTGTCGTAGAAGGAATACGAGGTCGTCATCGGATCCAAGTTCATCGAGTGGATGTCGTGAAAGACTTCCGGGTTCATGGCGAAATTATCCCCTCCCAGACTCATATCCGCTGCCCCGTCCACATCAAACGGCTCGTCCAGGTCAAAGTCGTCGGGGTCCCCGTGAAACGACGGCAGCTCCAACACTTCCTTGTGCATGTCGTACTTGTCCCGGTTTGAGCCCAGACTGTCATTCATGATCCCGGTCTCGTCCCACTTCATGAGGGCCAGCGGGTCGAGTACGAGTTCGTTGCTGTTGATGTCGATAGCGTCGAGTTTCAGTAAACAAGCCCGCATGGTTTCCGCCTCGTGCTCGATCTCTTGCGACGCGACGGCGATTTTCTCCAGGTCCTTGTCTTGGTACTCTTCGAGAAAGTGGTGGTTGGCCTTGTCTCCAATCTCCACCATCCCCTCGGGACCGATGAACCCGTGCGTCATGAACACACTGATGCCCAGCTGGCCTTCGTGGAACTTGAGGTGGCTCGATGTAATGGGTTTGAGAAGATCCTGTAGAATTGAATATACAGTAGAATGGGATTTGAGGCGGGTACAAAATGTAAGGCCTATACCATACAGTACTTTTCTTGGTTTCATCCACAACCTAACATCAGAACGTGGCCTAATCACATAAATGAGGTAGAACCCCAACAACTCAAACCTCCCTACATCGAATATTTTTGAAGCCCCTCTCTGAATTTCCTTTAAAACTATGCATTGAGCCCCTCCCTAACTGAAAGAATTTCCCCCTCAAACCTCCGTTACAAGGATTTTTCTGGGGGCATTTTGGAAAATCTCATTAAAACAGACTCTTGGGTGCTTCAGGAAAAAAAATTTTTCACACTGAATAATTTTTTTGAAACGATATTCAAAATTGATGACAGAAAAAAAATTTTCCCATAAGCCCTGTCTATAATAAACTAAATCTTGCTTTTCTGGCAATTTCAGATTTTCCATTATTGCTTCAAAAATGAGTGTTCTGGAATTTTTTAAAGCTTCAATCATGCATTTTATCAGTTATAAAAACCTCTTGATTCTGAGAGAATGATGTAAGAATCTCGTCATTTTAAAAGGATGTCGTTTGGTATTACTGTACTGTACTTGAAAGCATATTTTTCATTGATTACAGCTTCCATACATGCTACAAGGACCAGTCAGTCACATTTGAGATCAGAAATTTTCAGACTGTGCCTGCTTTACTCAGGAAATTTCTACTTGGAGAATCTCTTGAATATAAAAAGTTTGTTCCGGAATACTGTACTGAAAAGTTTGTTTTAACAAGATTTTACTTTATTTCATTGACACACAGAAGAAAAAAAGCAATGAAAATGTAATACAGTATAATGAATTTTGAATGGAAGCAAAAAAGACCATTTGGGCAAATGAACGCTTGGCTCCAAGTTCAGCAATCTGTCGACTCATTTGTGAAGTAATTCAAGGCCCTGAACATTACCAAATACAATTCCCTGTAAATCTTATTTCTTTCAAGTTCAGCACTCTGTTAAATCCCTGGAAAGAATGACTGTTTCCCGAACTCAAATTGTTGTACCGGTCTCTTCAAGTTCGAATTTGAGATTCGACGGTAAAATGAGTTGTGAAATTGATAGTCAACCTTTTCTGCAATGGTTATTCGAGCCTTGTTCCGCTCGATCTTTGACGCCCGATGCAGCTTCCGCCGACGCTTCTTCTTTCCCGGCAAACCACCGTCTCCGTCGCCATCCCCACCCACGTCTTCCTCATCCCCTTCCCGCCTCTGATTCTTCTTCAGTCTGTCAATCACACCCACGACCCCCATCGTGTCACTGTGCACCACGTCCACTCGACAGGCGTAAATCTTCGAGCCAGCATAGAGGGCGTGACTCGCAGTCTGAAACTTGGTCCCGGCTCCGTCGTCCTTTTGCTCCTTCACCACCACGTCCATGACTTCAAGCAGCTTGAGGCAAAAGGCGTTCTTGGCATTGATTTTGCTCTCGTTGGCCAACTGCACACAGTTGTGGTACACTTGGACCATTTCAGGCACCGACATTTTGGCAGTGACGGACTCCTCGGTTTTGCGGCGGAGGTTCACACGGGCACCGAATTCTTCGGTGGTGCCGACCCCAGCGTCGGGTTCTTCCTCGTTCTCTGACCATACTTTGTTGGCGTGGACCACCAGGGAGCGAGAACGACGCTTTTGGAGGGCGGGAGGTTTGCGGGCCTTTTTGGCTGGGGGACTTGTGCTTTCAATGTCGCTCAGCGACGCGTCGCTTTCCTCGCTGCTCTCCATGCTTAGCCCCCCGAGATATGTATGTTTTCACAATTCGAACCTGCACATCAAGTCAATCACGTAACTTCGCGGGAAAATTCTGGAAAAAAATGAGAATGGAAAACAATGATAATCACACTGAGGCGTGACAATTTCTCATACAGACGATTATTAAGGTAATAGCGGATTCAAACGATCAGAACCACAACTCGTATTTGGAAAACTTTTGTTGAAAGGGCAAAAAGTTCATAGGACCTTTTGAATTCTTGCAACAAATTCTTCCCGATTCTTTTCAATAATTGAACTACTGTAGATGCTATTCCATAATATTCTCTGCTAGATTTTCTCTTTTCAATTGTACAGTGGCAATGTCGGGAAATTAATTATGATTCTTCAGCTTAAAATTGGCTGACAGTTGTCTGATGTCAGACAAGGCCAGCTTTTTCCAGCATATTCCCGTATTTACTTGAGTACCACACGCATATTTTTTTTTTCCAATTTCAGAAGAAAAAAAGGTGTGCGCATCATAAGTGGGTACAAATTTTTCAAGAATTTTCAAACAAATGTAACAAGGAAACTTTTTTGTACTGAAAAAGTTGATCCAATTTATGTTCAATTCATGTATGAAGTCAAATTTTTTGAATTTATTTTCAAAATTTTGTGGTTTTAGATTCACTAAAAATTGGGGTGCGCGTCTTACTTGGGTATAAGATTTTAGCCAAATTTCCAACTGAAAGACCCCTCTGCGCGCCTTACTCAAAGGCGCGTGGTACTCGAGTGAATACGGTATCACAGATTCCTAGGGTCGACTTTCCCCACTTATTTCTCAATTGAATTACGCAACATTTATTGCAAACATCCTACATTCTTTTCAAGTTCTGGATTCTGGTCGTCAAAAAATCAAATAAGAAGGTACAACTGGCATATAAGGCAGCACATACTATCTTCCAGACAAACAAAGAAACTGATAACCAATAAAATACTGCAAATATACGAAAATATACACGAGGCGATGCGAACGAGTGCTTCCGACGACAGGAGGAGAGGAATACAAACACAATCGGCACAACTTCACTTTCAGCAACCGTCGCCGATTTTTGGGAAGCGACGCTTGGACGGGGATTCAAGCTGTGTGGATGTGAGAAGTCCGTCAAGTGCGGGTCCTGCTAATTCGTTCAACGGCGTGCGTCCCGCCTGCTTTGAAAAAAGGTTCATCCGGTGTTGAACAAGCCTATCCCCGCGTCTCAGAGGGCGTACCTTTGTGGCGGAACTAATGCCGATCTGCAATTCCACCAAGACAAATGAAACGTTATTAAAAAATAGTGTTCTTCTTAAATCTGAGAATATTTTTGATAAGTCGCGCTTTTATAAATCCCAAAATGATGTAGATAAACTCTCTACGCAAAGATCTTGTATCCAAAAATTGTCTCTGCACAACGATTTTTTTGGCCCTGTAGGTTTCTCTCCCCATGTTACAGGAGTTCTTTAACGACGAAACTCTCTTACTACTTATTTTTCTCGGTTCCTTGAATTTCGTTGTTGACAGTGAGAGAAAGAGTCCATCTGCATTGAAGGAGTACCGTAATCATATAAATTTAGAATAGATTATTGTAGTCAGATCCACGAATAGTCAAGTAATGAGAAGCTAAGACGAATAGCTAATACATTCTTGATCACTCGATAAGTTTTGGCGTGATATCCGAATAACTTACAGCGTTTCAAAAATGAAATACAATGGCACATTCTTATGAATTAAATCGAAATAAAAGTTTGAAAAAATGAAAACACAATGCTGACATTAAAAAACATGGAAAATTATGCTGGCAGGCATAATTTCGAACAACAATCCTGCAACGATTTCGAATTTATCGAAGGATAGTCATTTTAATGCATCGATTATCCAAAGCAAAAAATTTTGAAAACGCCGTATTCAGCCATTTTTGAAAATACTGTACTTGGACTTGCTCATGATATCACACTACGGCAATATTCATAACAGATTTGGAAAATTCTCCGATTCCTCTAGTTCTTGACTAACTCAAATGTGTTATTGCTAAAGCTCAATAACTTGATTGAAAGAAGGAAAACGCAAATCGGGAGGAAAATTCTCCCAGTAAGAGGGAGTAGCACAACCGGTTGAATGACTTCCATAAAAATTGCATGAAAACGCATTCGAATTATGTGAACAGGCTTTCGTAGATGAGACTTGAATGCCGCTCGACTGTGGAAACTGGTTCTAATATTTTAAAGCAGGAAATTCAAAATCCTTCTCGGTCATCGTGGATATGATTTTGCCTGCTTGATTGACAGCGGAGCTTGAGGGGTTGAAAAACGAATTCTGAGCTGAAAAAAAATTCTCATTCCGTGGATTTCTTCTATTATTGACGAAAATGTAAAATACCCGGACAATGTTTCATTCTGTATCAATTTATTAGTTCATTGGTGTATTTACAATAGGTTTTTGCCTACAAAAAATAGCCAATCTCATTTCTTTACACATCAATCGCATCAGAACCACAAAAGATACTCACCTGAAATGCATGAAAATCGTCAACTGAGGCAATCGTCTCTTCAATTGCGCCGACCTGCAGTTACGAAGGGATCAAAAAGTGTGGGCATCAAAACTAGTGTTGTTTGTTTAACCTTACCCTAGGGGCACTTTGCGGGAGTTTCTCCTGCTGACCTGCAATACGAGGCCTCTTAACAGTGCTTCCATCTGCCAGAACATTCGCAGGTCGCTTCAGCGTTGTGTTGCACGAAGAAATTGGCTTCCGAGCAGAAGCAGGTGCCTACAGAGACGCAAAAAACTGGCTAAGTAAACAGATACATTCGAGCTTCGAACTGCTTTCTTCCTGCTTTGAATAGCGAGAAACCAATCAGTAAATAAAAAAATTAGAGAAATCATACGAACACAATTTGATGTGATACCGACTCAACTTCGAATAAAACCACTCGTTAGCAACCAACACACTGAGTTTGAAATGCTTGGATACTCACCAATTTCACAGATTTCAAGTGATCCTCGATTTTGTCCATAAAGCGTTCATCCATCACTTTGAAGTCTTTGCCGTGGGAGGTTTCCCATTCGCCAATTTCTGACTTCAGCTTCTGAGCTAGCTCAGGAATTCCCTGAAAATGTATAAATCATGACAATTCCATCCCGCAAGCATATTTTCAGGCTAAAATACGGCAGAATCTCGTTATAGATTATTGCTTAAAACTTATTTATTTTGATGATACCAGTCCAATAATTTCGTTTTCACGCATTTTTGTTCATATCGAAGCTTTTACATGTACTAAGGTCTCAAACGCTTCTTTGTGATGAGATAACAAGCTTTAACTTAGATTTCACATCAAGACTTTCTGAATCAATCTTATGAAATGCTGAATAAACGCAATTCCTGACAGACAGGCTCAATCATTTCATGGCTTTCAAAGAAACAAGACAGAAAACACGATGATCAGCAGCAGGTCTTGAGGATCACATGGAACACGTGAAAGGAAATTTTTAGCAAGTACACTTGAACTTTTATAACTCGACCTCCTCAAATCGAATAACTCACTATGACGAATATTCTTCAAGTCTGGATTTTTTTTCAACAATCCATTGGAAAAACCCGCATCTCGAAGGCTCTCCTCAAACCTTCGCGCATTTTTGGCTATTATTTTATCGACACAGGAAAGAAAGAACAATAAAAATGTAACGTAATGCATTTTAAAAAGAAGTTATTCGGGCGAATGAACCCTCGCCTTCAACCTCAGCATCCTGCCAACTTATTCAAATAAATAATACAAGACCCGAAATATCACCAGTTACAATTTCCCGTAATTCGTCTTTCCTTCCCCCTAAAAAACTTTTTGTTCAGCTAATTCGAAATCTCCCCAACTCAGATGGTTTCTGCTGAGTCTCTCAAAGTTTGACTTGAAACGGTGCGGCTGTACCCATATATGGCACCAGGAATACGATAAATCGTCTAAACTACCTCCCAATCGCATATTCTTAATTACTCTTTGATTTGTGGATTGCATTGTCCGAAGACTTTTTCAATCAACATACCTTGGATAACTTAGATTTCTCCTTCTCCAGTTGGAGAAGAGCACCTCCACGGTTATTCAGGCGACGCGGGTCCATGCTTTCAGACTGAAGACGAGAAAAGTCGGCCACCATATTCAACCACTTGCGCACTTTGACCAGAACAGGTTGACGAGCAGTCAGTTCTTGACAAAGTTGTTCCTGGATTTCTTCCAGCTGGTCCAGTTCCCCTTGGGGATCGTCCCTGGGCAGCATACTTTCAATGGCTTCAGTGGTAGCTGGTCCGTACATGAGGCTGTCACACATATCCTTGATGTGCGTTCTCATTTTCGTGATGAAGAATGCAATCTTTTCCAGCTTCTCGCCCAACAGTTTCTCCAGTTCGGCTTCCATCTGCAAATATAAAATCAAATATATAATATATTTTAATCGATCTCTGAAATGACACGCATTCAACAACTTGAACCAAACGCTTTTTTTCAACTAAGCGGTGCAACAAACTAAATAATAAAATATATTTTCGCATCAGGAAAGTAGGTTTTCTCAAGTGAAATTTTTAAACGATGAAGAGCTTTTTTAAAATACAGTATTTGAACATGCTCAACTGCAGTAAATAATGCACTAAAGAACAGCACATTATTATGGTACTAGGAAACAATAAGGTACTAACTTCTGTAAAATTTTCTTCCCGGATGCCAAAATGCTTGTCTCGGAAAAGGTTCACTTGCAAATCATTCCGTTCCAAGAGGTCCCATAGTAGCTCGATTTCTCTTTTCAATTTAGCAAACTTCAATTCGGCTAGATCCAGCTTAGCGAGTAAGTCACTTTCCAACGCATGCATCTTCTCCAGGTTTTCTTTCGATAAGATCATTGTACTCTGAGTTATGTCCGATTCGAATCCACCGCTGGCAACAAGACCGAGCTGATCCCAAAGGTCGATAATTTTGGACCGATGCAACTCAAACTTCTGCGTGCGAGAGATTTTTTCTTTCTTGAGCATCGAGATCTGACTATCGAGGTCCTTCATGTCTTGTTCGGTGGGGACTTTGTCGGCAGAAATCGGCAAGGGTGGCATACCGAGTTCATCACACAGCAATCGTTCTTCGTTCTTCTTGAGGATCAAATCTTCCAACATCTTCTCCTTCAAGGCAACTAAACGGTTCACTTCCTTCTCCAGTTTAGTTTTCAAGACGAGTACTTTGTCGTCAGGCTGAATGTCGGCATCTGGAAGCCCAAGGGAAAGAATCACAGTTCAATCACGACGAGGTGACCATGGGCGGGTCCTTCCACCACATCAGATGAAACAAAACTTACAGTTCTCAGAGCGATCAAGACCGAGATCGTCGTAAAATCGATCAATTTCCCGACCCAACTCGACATTTTCCTGTATGATTCTCGCTCGCAACGAATTTTCGCCCTTCCTCATATCATCCACGTGTCTCTGCGACACATAAAAATTAATTAAACAATTCAGCTCGAGTTCCAAGTACAGTGATCACGTTAATGGTGGGGTTTCCGGGTGGGACACCTAAAATTCAAAAGCTCCGGATGAATTACCTTGATGTTTTTGGCGAAACGATCCTTTCGATCTCGCTGGTCCTCCATTGATAACCCCAGGTCGTCCCATACCAACTTCATCTCCGCGAAGGAGCGAACGATATTTACAACGATGGGGCCACACGTTTCGGCGACATCCTCACTGAGAAAAAATTCGCATTTCAAGACTAGATCATGCATCGTAATGATTCCAAACCACTTACTCATCCACCCCTTGCAAGACAATGGAATCGGAAGGATGCATATTACGGGCGGGAACCACTGCCGCTCACATGCACCAGAACAAGTCAGATATCACGTCTAGTACACGCAAATAAGGTGTTTTTTCAATAAAAAAAATTGCAACCAAAATGTTCATGAAAACAACCATCAAGCAATAAACGATCTGGTAGGGCTTAAATGAATCGATGATTTCACACGCACGTAACGCGGACGTCACCCAACTTCAACAGTCAACCAACAGTTCGAAACCTGGGGAAACCGCGCGCCAACGTTAAACGCGAAGCAATTCAAATTCTACCCAGCAACGGTTAACGCCATTCCTCATGCGACTATCCGAACTGAGTGTGAAAAATTGCTTCCCAGATGTCACTGCTTTAAAACATGCATTTATCTTGAACAAGTTACCCCAAAGGAAAATACTACTCTACGATTTTTTACAGTAATATTTATTACTATTACTATTGTATTTATATTATTGCTACCAATAATATTTTTTTTACACTAAACTTGAGCTATCATTGATCGCTTTCGGATGCAAGAACTTCGGAATCAAGATCTAAATACGACAGAAAGAGGTACCTATAGGAAAATTTATGTTTCTGATTTGATTTTTCAAGACCATGATCCATATACACACCTCCAGACTGCTGGAGGAATGAAAGATGAGCTGATCAGTCAGATTTTCTATAATTTTCATGAGAACATTTACCTCATATATAAAGCATATACATACTACGCGATGATTATTCCTGTATGATTCAAGGGGAGATTTTTAATGAAATTGCACATTCCACACAGAACACATACTGTACTTGAAGAAGGGCATTTTGCGGACTTGGCAAGTCTTATACGCTAAATAGCTTCATTTGACTTACTGAATCAATGTAATTACACGCATGTAGCACATGACATTATCAATAATTGTAAAAGGCTACAACCTCTGATGGCATCTCAAATTATCATTCCATCTGCAGTACTGGACCTTACCGATTCGCCTCAACAAATTCACCCAGGTGTCGCATGATCAAAAAGCTTCGAGCACTTCACAGTACAGTTACTGTATTTTCATTCAATAGTCATGACACTACCCTCAAGTATAAGGCATCTCAGCGAAGAATGAAGTTCGCCGTAACTAATTGTTTAAGTGATGACTCGTTATATGATTACCTTCATAAACAGAATTTGGAGCAACATCGTGAACACAGTTAATTGGTTCAATTCATCTAAAAGTTTTAGTAGAGGACAGTAAATTAAAAAAGGATCTTACATATAACGCCTGCATTTTTGGGTCAAACATCAAGAACTGATTTGCTAAATGCTTTTTGCTCACGTTGAAGACATACTGTATTCATGTATTGTAACACACAAAGCTAGGGGGGAATGCACTACAGGGGTTCTCAACCAGTTGGTACTCACAGGAATTGGTACAAGAACACACGGATGTCTTCGGAGTGATACAATCAATAAATTGGTTGCGAAGTCTCTGAAACGTAAAAAAACTATTGAAGATACTGCACTTTTCTTGAATCTTGAGATGAACAATGTAAAATAAAGTACATTATTCATTGCTCAACGTGTGGTCCCCTTTATTATCATACATGGTAGAACATGGTAGCGCTCGGTGGAAAACAAGAGGATTTACAAAACGGAGAATTTCATCGCATCAGACTCCTCAACGAGATTCGAACTTC
Source organism: Notodromas monacha (assembly GCA_905338405.1). NCBI lineage: Eukaryota > Metazoa > Arthropoda > Ostracoda > Podocopida > Cyprididae > Notodromas > Notodromas monacha. The sequence continues at coordinate 56,808 of CAJPEX010000307.1, forward strand.
AGATATGTACCAATTAACGCCTGAGGTGCTTGAGCAGCTCATCCGGAATACCCTGCACGGATCCGTATCTTTGACGAATCTCCCTTTCTCCGGCGACCGACGCATTTTGACGATCAATATTATGAATTTCTTCCGTGCCCACAAATTCCCGGCACCTAAAAGGAACAAAAACAAAACAAAAAGTTTTAACCCGTGACAATTTACAAAACATTTCTAGGAAAATATGTACTAACCTCGCGTTGGAGCAAGGATTTTCCCCGTGAAGCGGTTTCCTACAGAGATAGCAAAATGACTTCCCACAACGGCAACTCATGTGATTGCACCCATCCGCCTTAACCAAGGATTTCTTACACCAAGGACAGCTCCGAACAACAGCTTCAGACAACTTCTCTTCCATCAATTTTTGGGCAGATCTCTGCACGACTTTACACATATCCGTCGGCGAGTGTGTCTTCTTACATGCGCTGCGTGAATTAAAATGTCAAAAGCATGTCTTCTGACTTGTTTTCTCAGAACACTCGTGATACCCACATGCAAGATCTCTTCCCGCAGCCCGGATTCAGGCACTGAAACTCCGTCATCGTCTTGTCTTCAACAACAGCTCCGAAGGAACAAAATGGACATTCCACCAGCTCCTGCAATCCAGCGGCACGCAGTTGCTCATTCTGATCTTCTCGCAGCAGAGCGCCGAACAGGTTCTCAGGCAGCAGCCCGAAGATATCGGACAGAGAATAAGACCCAGGACACTTTGGATGCAAACAGTTCACTTTGGATCGTTTCTCAGTAGCACACACTTCCGCGTGCTTTTGAACACAAGTAATGCAGAACGTGTGTCCTTGCTCTCCGCACTGAACGACTTCGACAATGGTGAACTCCTCGTCGAAACACACCTCGCACTTGTAGAGGGCGCCGTTCGCACGCGCTTCCGACAAAATTTCCATGCGCTGTCGTTGACTCGCAGCAGACAAAGTCGCAATTTCATGCCGAAGACGCATGAAAGTGAACTATGATGAAGAAATTTCAATTGTTGAAAACTTCACTACGAAACTGGAACCAATTTTGTACACCTCGAGTAATTTTGATGAGGATTTGGGCTTTTCAAACGGAAGATATACGTGAAAGTCTCAACATCGAGCAAACTCGAGCACTTTGACTGACTCTGGCTGTTTGCCTTCATGAGCTCGCGAAAATTGCAATTAAAAATTCTTTAAGCCTTGGATTTTTTTTTTAATTTTCCCATCTTACAACTCATCAGCGTGGATCTCCAAAGTAAAGTACAGTAACATTCATGGTTGGATACGCCTCGAGTTGAAATTTTTCCGAACTAATGATTGTTTTACTGAACGTTTCCGACTTAAAACGATCAAAAACCTCAGCATGAGCTTCACACACGATTTTAAACGCACAAATAACGCTAGTTCTGACAATTTCACACTAAATTTCCAGCCTTTCAAGCACGGCAAGCAGAGATCCACGATCACTTCAAGCACAGGAACTGTAAGGCTGTAATTGTACTCGTTAGGCAAAACGCCTGTTCGAAATTTTCACGTCAAGGTTACACGACGAATAAAAAGAAACAAACCTCTTGGATGAACGTGACATCAACAATGCCGTCGGCCTGGAAGAACTCGTAGGTCCAATATTTCTGCGGCCCAAACCACTGTTCCATGAGAATGATCGACGGGAAGAGCAAGGAATTATTTTTTATCATACTGTTGTTGACCTCAGCCTTGCGTGAAGGGTACAAGAGGTACAAATAAGCTCGGCAGAGTTGCTTATATTGCTCCGTGACGATCCTGTCCTTTCGAGAGTAAACCTTCTCCGGTTCGGAAATTCCCCTCAAGAATTCCGAAGCTGTCATCGTTTTGTGAGATTCAATGACACCGCCGATTTCGCGGCCTTTCAGAAAATCCATGAACTTCGGGTACTTCTTCGTAATCAACATTTGGTCGATCCAATCCTGAATATCGACAATAATGATTAGTCAACGATAACCCAACAGATGAATTCAGTCGAAGATCTACGAAAGGCGTTCAATCAATCAAAAGAGCGCATCTCACAAATTTAGCTTCAAGACGGGGTTCTTCCTGCCAAAAGTTGAACCCACGACGGCAACAATGGAAACCCCGAAGTCTCATGACAGGGTACCCGCGCATTCAAGAAAACTGAAATGGTGCCAGATTTAGAGTGCGCTCAGCCCAGCTAACTCACTTGCTTCATTTCGATGAACTGTCAAGTTAATGCTTTGATAATACAGTATACAGCATTGAACTGTACTTCCACATAATCGAAAATTCATTGCACTTTGAATGGTTTTTTTTTACGGCTGCACGGCAGCCATAAAAAAAATTGGAAAAAGGTGCATCTCGTTTGTGAGTCGATATGGTAGTTATGGTTGTGTTCGGGAGATGCGACACCTATGTGACAATCCAAAATCCTAACTTGTGAGAACTGGACCAAAAAAAAGTACATGGTGGAGAGAAATTTGCTGCATATAACCCCAATAACATGGAGAAAGAACCCTATGGGACCCAACAAGATTTCTTTAGCAAATAAAATTGTTGTACACCGATTTTTGTAGAATATGAAGAGAGGGTCCACCTGCATAAGAGAACAAACCAAATACTTTACTGTACCTCCTCTTTTGCATCAACTTTCTTTGGACACAGGTAAAGCAGAAAGATTAGTTCTTGCATTAAACTTAGTTCAGGTAACTTGTGGGATGAGAGCGCCTATCTGGCACCATTCAGATCACCTGTGATGAGAGCATCGGACAGACAAACTCAACGACACAAACAGAAGTACAGTACAGTACTATAGTACTAAGAACCATACATAGATCATTATTCACATGCAAGAAGAGAAGAATGATTCTGAAGAGAAGAACCATGATTCTGACCAACATCAAGAAAAATGAAAGCAGACATTTGAAGAAAAAAATTAAAAATTGCCGAAAGCAAAATTTCCCAGTACAGTTCATCAATCATTACCGAAATGCGCATTTCATCGCCGCCGAGTTTCTTTATCTCCTGTTCCAAGAATTGCGGGTCAGCATCCGGAAGCATGTCCTGAACCATGTCGACTCTGAGCTTGAGCAACTCAGTCTGAGACAAGAACTCTTTCAAGTTATAATCTCCCGAGACGCGCTTAAACTCCCCACTTGTGTCCATTGGCATTCCGCAATTGGGAGGGCACTGGAAAATTGATCACGGATACAAAATTGCATCAGAACACGAGACACCTCGACGAAGCTGATCAAATGTATTGATTACTTTTAGTGTGACAAAAATGCATAAAAGCGAAGATATGTGAAAATTATTCGAATCCGAGAATTCACAATTCGAGATTAACCGAAACCGTTCAAGCAGAAGCAAATTTATCTTTGCTTTAAAGCTGCCGGCACCTGCACCAGCGATACGAGTACTGTACTCCAAGGATCACAAGTACAAGAAATACAGTAATACATGCCAGCTTCTTAGTCGAAAAATCCCGGGAAAAGAAGCGGAAACCAACAAACAGCACAAATAAAACGATGAAACCCGAAAATTAAAACAATGAAGTTAGTTAAACAAGATTAACTCATTCAGGAGTAAAGGAATCCGACCCGAAGTAAATCCAGTTCAGATTTGTTAGAAGTACAGTAGTACTGTACATTGATCTGTTAGATTCTTTCGGAATAGGAAATTATTTGATTTTAAAAAATTGTGATCTACAAGAATTTCTTCATTCCTGTTTACGCACATGTCTGCATTCGACAGTATGATCAGGTCAGGAATCTTCAGCCCGTGTTGACTTCACGTGAATTTCCATCTTTACAAAGAAAACGTCATGACTTCCGATGAAGTGCAAAATGTAAAGCTACAGCACATGCGGTAGCAAATAAATTTCAAATTCCTCGCATTTTTCCTTCGTACATGTTTACATAAATCAACCGAACTAAAAATAAATTGAACTTGGAAATATAAAATAATAGTCAAAACCTTCAAAAAACGAAAACACGAAGAATTCACGAAAAAATTGTCATCCACTTCCAGCGACATTTCCAGTCGAACCTCGATCAGCCGCCACCATGTATTCGTGAAATTTGCGGCAGTTAATGGGGTTGGCAGTTCATAAAAAAAAGCTGAAATAACGTAATAATCAAGGAAAATCAAATATCAATAGAAAATGAAATTCGCATGATTCTGGAAAGCTATCAAAATAACCCCGAGATGCGTAAATTATATCCAGCTAATGTTTTAAAGAATGGAATTATGCAATCCTTGGGTTTGTGTTTTTCTTTACCTGGAGACATCTTGGAGATGGGGGCTATCAGAGACAAAATTAATTGGTAGGAGCATAGTCACGAGATTTCAACAATTTTGGCGCACGGCGTTTTGATGGGATCGTCAATAGTTTTATAGTCAGGGAAGATTCGCTTTTCAAAATAAATTGGCGGTGGCCAAGAGTGGCGGCTTATCGGGGTACGACTTCAATTTTCATTTCTCGAAGGACAACCTGCCGAAATCAACGGCAGCCCGCCGAGTTCATCGGATGAAAAATCCATTCCGCGAGGCGTCCACTATCCGGGGCATCATCGTGCTCATTCGAAGTCGAAAGAACTAACCACGTGAGACGAAGTCGACGCGACGCACTGTTTCGGTCTCGCACCAGTCCTTTGCAAAGTCCTCGCCGATTCCTTCCTTTCCGAAGCGCGCAAAAGCTCGTCCAGGACAACATCCGGATAGGCTCCGTGTCGGTAGACGATATCATGCACAGTGGCTCGATCCAGAGTTGGGAATGCGGCAACGAATCCGTCCGTCATGTCGGCGAACGGCACAGCATTCATGAGGGTCGGATCCTGGAATTCTTCGGGAACCTCTTGAGCCTGAACATTGCGACTAACTACCCGACTTCCGTACATGGTCAAACGATACTAATACGATAACTGCAGTGGGTGGCGAAAAGTAGGCGACTAAACGCAACGAAAGCGCGAAAAAAGCGTGACACCTAAATGAACAAAGAGAACTTGTGCAGATGCGACATGCAAGTTAAGTGATGTACGACACATGAGTGACACGACACGCTGTCTGACTAACGAAATTTGCTCAGCGACTGACCGACAGGAAATGAAGAACCAATAAAACATCCAGGGCAAAAAAAATTTCAAAAAATCAAGAGTGATTCACGCGCAACTAGACAAAAAATTTCGGCGATTCCTGAGCGCATCTCATTTTCATCCAAATTTTATGCGCTAAGCGGGGACACCTTTCGAAAATTAAATCCTAAAATACAAGTACGCTTCTTAGACACAGGCGATTCTTACTGGAGCAAATGCGAGATATGAAAAAATTTATGGAGGAAAACATACGACTGAAGACAAATAAGGGAAGAAATCCTTGCACCAACAAGATGACCACAACTGTTGCACCCGAGAGGAGTACAGATTTTTGAATTTCCCTGGACTGCTGTCTAAAAATGGGGGAAATTAGTTGAACCTTCACGACAGCCTGTAAAATATGATAAGCGAGGGAGGACAATTTTTATCATCCACAGAAAGACAGTTCTCGCATTTCTTTCGTGATTAGTGAATGAGTAACCCGGAGATTTTGAAGACGTCTTCTTAAGAATCTTCGCCTTTCTTTCAGTAGAAAGAAAAAACTGACGGTCCATTTCGAGAGTATTGGCTCTCCTCTCTGTTTTTAAATTGGTAAAAATTTGAAAGGGACCTCACAACTCACAAGTATATAATACGTTTCAATTTTCGCAAAATAGTCACATTTTTTTGTCTAATAGCGTCAATCACCCTTTAGTATGGTACAGCATTAAGCGTCTTCAAATATACGCGGGGAGGTTTCAAAATTCGAAGAATATCTCGAAAGTGATACGTGCCTGAATTTTGTTGCACAGAAAAAATGTTTTAGAACTTGAAAATTCGATTCCCCTTAATTTCCAATAAAGATTATTGACTAAAGTAGTAGATTCGTCGAGACACTCCTGAATTTTCGCTTTTCGACTGCCCCTTACCAAAAATAAAAATGTCCCCATCGTGAAATTTACTTCCGGGTGACAACGAATTTTTCAGCTTTTGCATATGTAGAAAACGTTTCAAGGATACTACCTCTAAGACACCGATTACAATAACTAGACGTTCTTATAAAAGCCTAAAAAGAAGATGCGAATCTCGGCAAACATTAAAAGGAAAGATGTGAAACAACCTCATCATGAAAAAAATTTTCAGAAGGAAGAAACCATCCCATAATTTTTCTTCGAATTTTCAAACCTCCCCAAACATAACGTTTTTCGTTTCGTTTTGACCTCTTCGACGTCAAGCGTGCATTTGAATGCAAGAAAATCACATGTTTGTTAAGAATTTTACTTCACGATCCTTCCTTGTCAAAACGTACGCGACTCTTTGGGTGATGAATCCAATATCGTCATTAAATACACATGATCACGGTTAATAAAATAAATTTCCATAAGTGATCATTGGACAAAAGGTCTCCAATTTAGAACACTATTCAGGGGATTAAAGAAAAGCAAAGCACCTTTTCACACCATCCGATCGAATCGAGGAAGCTCTCGTTACCTTCCCTCTTAACGTGAGAAATTCCTTAGTTAAAAATTTTGGTCAAGCTGACATTCGTGTCTTGCTAGTGTAGTCGAGGATGTACCTCGATTCGTAAGTTCTCGGAAAACGCAGAACAAATCGATACGAGACGTCTTTTCTGAACGTTGTACAAATGCGATTTCAAAACTTCTCCTTTTCCGCCGTACAATTCAGAAAACAAATTAACACCGCGCTTCCCCAAAAATATAGCCTTCCCACGAAATTACTCTCGCAATTAAAGACATTTCTCACAATGTACGCATTAAAGTTCTCTCACAAGCTCTATGAAAGGTTTAGTTCAGATGGACCCCGTTCAAAATGTTTTCGAACACTTGTCGGCAAAACCTCTAGTCAACATGAGAGAAAATTCGAATTAGGCCATCTAGATTAAAATATAAAACTAGTTGCGGTGAGACAGGGGTTACCATTCCCCGGAAATCAGATGAACACCAGGTCTGAATTAAGTTTCACTAATTTAAAAATCGATCATATTCCCAGTTAACCCGGTAGATCCTTGGTGTTTTTCAAGGCGGGAAAAAAAATATTTAATTTTTGGGGAGACGCGGTAAGAGTCGAGGTACCCAATGTGTTATCGTTCCGCTTTCTCAAGTCTTGAAGAGAATCGTTCACGGGCTGTCAGGTGCCACTGCAACGGCACTTTGTGGCGACGAGAATTGAACTGGAGAACCGTTCCCGGCCTTTCGAGCTTGTTCGTCGTGCATCTTCTTCAACCTGCGACGCAGTTCCGTCGGCAATTTCTCGTAGCACTTCTTACACGCCGGTTTCAAATCATACTCGTAAAACTTCGATTTCGTGCTGAGCTTCTGATCGCAAATGAAGCAGGCGAAATGATCCGCGCACCAAGCCTTGTTCATGCACGTGAAGACTGGGGAAAGAAAGGAAAATATTATACTTCCACAATGACGTCGAATCCGACCGGGAAACACTTTCCCTGTCATTTCTTAATTCCGTTCGCTTTTGGAAGGTAGAGAAGGTCAATTTTCAATCTCTCCGAACTTAGGTAATGTGCAGCTAAAACGTGTTAACTCGAACCTACCGAAATCGAATTTCTCCCTATGTCAATTTTTCCCCAAGCCCCGTCTTCATTCCCTTGGAAACAATGCATTGAAAACCTCACTCAAAAGCTTTCCTAATCAAAACTCCGTGACTCAAACTTCCTGAGGGTCTTTCGGGCAATAATTTATTGACACAGGAATGAGAAAAGCAATAAAAATTGTAACTTTGTGAGTTTTAAAAGGAAGATAATTATAAATGGGCAAATTAACCCTCGCCTCCAAGCTCAGCGCCCATTCAAATAATTCAAGAAGCAATTTGAGGCTCAGAATATCCCCAATAATCAGTAATTCTTTCTTTTCCTAAAAAATGCGTTAAAAGTTGTTACTGATCCCTTGATGTTCGAATCAGAGAGGTTTCACAGTAACAGTTAGGACTTTAGGAGGAAACCTAAGCCAAGTACAATAACGCATTTGACACCAAACCTGCACTAAATTGAGAGAAAAATGTAAAACACACGTAAGCGTTGAAACTAAATATCTCGGACCATTTGGCAGAACTGAAAAATGAAATAATTACTCACCATCTCCAGCGATCACTTGGTTACACACATAACACAAGTTGCCGAACAACTGATGATAATGCGTCTCGCAATACGCGAGTCCTCTCTTCTCGTAATGTCGATTGCCCATGAACGGCTTTTCACACCGTGCACAAACGAAATGCTAGAAAAAAAAAATTATGCAACACCAAGAAAACTATTTAGAACTTCCACACTAACCTCAACATGCCAGTTTTTCCCAAGAGCAGTGACAACTCGTTCTTCGATCGGACGATGGCAAGCACCACAAATCGGGATTCCCATCTTGTCATGGCAACGCAAGCAGTAAAGCTCGTTCTAAAATATAAAAAAGATTATACGTAAGAATTCGATAACGCCCATTGCAAGTTGGACATTTTCACGTGTTATCGCGTAAAAGTTTAATAACTCCCTGTGAATTAAATTGGCTTAAATATTAAATCCGATACCAAGTTAGCTTCTAAACACCAAACTATTCCAAGGTTCTGAACTCGTGGTGGTAGACCTATGGCCACATGCATACATAAAGACTATGAGAGCGGTTTTCACAAGGACGGAGCACATTTTATTTGCATATGGACCTAATGCCTCATGATTTCCACGAAGATACTTACCACGTCCTGCGAAGCATATCCTGGCCTCGAAGTAACTTCTCTAGCATCGGACGTCAGTTCGATTCCACAAGCATTGCAATTGAAGTGGTATGGATGATAGAACTCCCCGCGGAATTTCAACGGTCCTTCCTCAATCACTTGGCTACAATAGAAACAGATGAATATCTCGTACATCCCTACACATCTCATTCACTCACTGGCATTTGAAACACATGTGCTTCCCCCGGGCGGCAGCTTTCACCCTCGCGAAGCATTCGTGGCAAAGCGCCTCGTTTCCATGCTTCATGAAACCCATGTCGGCAAGTTCCGTCGAACACATGTTGCAACGGAAACACGAGGGATGCCAAGAAGCGTTCATAGCTTTGATTACTCTCCCGATGACGAACTCATCTGAGGTGAAGGAAAAAAGACGGAACTGGCTAGATGCGTAAAATCCAAAAGAAGAACTTATACGAAAAATTCTCACTGCATTTCCCGCAACAAGGAGCGAAGAGTACGTGGAAATCATGCTCGCAATAGCGTCGGCCATCAAACTCGTAAAAAACTCCGTCGGGAAATGGCTGGAAACATTGACAGCATGTGAAGCATTGAGCATGCCATAACTCTCCGTTGGAGTTCACGACCTTCTCTTGAGGGTCAAAGGCCTCTTCGCATCGTATGCACACCATGTTGTCCAGATTCATGCTTAACCTGAAACATAATAGGATGAAGGCGATGAAGCGACCCAGCAGTAAGTTAACTATGGTGAGACGGCGACGCAAGCGATTACCGAGACAAGCATTAGGCTTCAGCGTAAACTCAAGAGCATGCACTACCGAATACGGTGTTCTCCTTTGATTTTTCCGGCTGACACCAACTCAACGTCGCGTATTCTGCGAATTATCAAATCAAGAATGAACGACTAGCATGAACCGAAAACTCTTTGCAGTTCAATAAAGAAGTGGATTATTTTACCAAAGTATTCAGTTAGGTAATACAACTACACTTCGAGTATTAATACAACTAGTGCACATGTTAATAACGGATTATAATGGTTGATCATCTTCACGAATGAAAAGTTCCAAAGTGAAATGATCGAAATGAAATACTCACGCAGGCATTTTCCGAGTGTTCACTGTTCGTTTCACGAATTCCGCACCACTGTTGCCTTCTTCTGCTTGGTTTTCGCTGACTCACGTTCCAAGTACTGAGTGGGTTGTTCCCCAAGGCGGCAGCCATGCGGTTTGACCTCGAATATCAAAGAGCAAAAAGCAGAGTCCTTTCGTTTTACAGCTGCAGTACTGTACTGTACATGATCGCTGTACAGTGCTGATGCTAAGAATCGCTACTGCGATTCTTAGCATCAAATATGGTAGTCAATTGCGTGAAGCATTGCAAACAGAAATTTTGACATAAAAGATGGGATGGAGAAGGTTGCTTATTTGTTTCCAGTCGATTACGTTTTTTTCGATGCGTTTTTTTTTAACCCTACAAGATGTGGCTAGCATTAGCATGTTAAGAGATAATTCATTCATAATGCCAGCAGAGATAGCTTATTAACATTAAGGTGGATGTTTCAAGTACTGTAGACATTTTCTCATATAAGTCAATAATTTCATTAAGAAATCCACAGATAACCAAGGCTGTAGTTGAATGGGCATACTTTGGTTCTGCTATTCCAGGACCAGATAGGAGTGAATTGCTTGCACAGTATTGAATTGTAGAGGCACTCGAGATTGTACAGTACATTTTAATCACAACAAATTAAAATTATCTCCAGCAGTTAAGTAAATGGTAAAAATACCTATCCAAGTACTGGCCAGTACATTGCCAACTTGAGATGACCAAGAACATGAAATTAAGTCCACACATTTTCAGTACAGTACAATGAAAAACGAAGTTGAGCATGGAAAACCAATCCCTTCAGCAGATGGGGGATTTCTTTCGGAATGTGATCACTTCATACGAATATAACCAACGTTTATTCAAATTGTAGATTTAATATGCTTTCAGAAGTGAATTAGGGTATATTCCATTGGAACGGCGAAGCAATGCTTCGTATAATCTCAATTGAACTACATGAGGTCCAGTTTTAGCAAAAGCGTAATTAATTTAATGGTACTGGGACATTTCAAGGAACAAATTATACATTTCCGAAGAAGAATTCCAATAGTTTTAGAAACAGAATGAAAAACGATTAAAAAAGAAAACAATATATCTATTTCCTGAAGAGCAGCATACGCCGATAAAGTAAGAACTTTATCGAACAATCCAAAGCGATCATGTACACAAGTACAATTCGAAACAGAAAATCGCAATACAAAATCTTCCCCAGAACAGAAAAAAAAAAACTTTCCAATAATGAAACGAACGATACAAAAAGTTCATTAGTCACACGGCTGAAGGGAGATGAACAGATCAACAACGAAAAAAAAACTACGATCTACAATCCCGAATTTTGCAGAATCCCAGCATCAAGGACACCAAAGTCCCATCATTATCGATTCGCAAAAATAAACGGGATATGCGGGTGCCTCCCTTAATTCACCCTTCAATTCTGCTGCGATGTCTTCATGTGAACGACCTCTTGAAAAACTCCTTCCCCGCATTCATCTTGATGAGCTGTTCCTTGTACTCTGCGACCAGCCGACGATTGATCCTCACAAGCTCATCCAACTCCTTTTGTTGTTCGTCCATCTGAAGTCGACGCTTTTCGCGATACCGCGACGCGGCCTCCCTGTTTTGCAGCTTCTTCTTCTCCACCTTCTCTTCCTCACTAACAGTCTTCTTGCAGGGCTTTCTAGCTCGAGACTTCTTTACTCGTCGGATCCCGCTTGAGGCTACAAGCATTCGGTGAGAGAAAAACCATGGAAATGGTTACAGGTAAGTTTCCATTCTTATGGGTCTGGAGGGATTTTCGTGACACAAAAAAAAGGATTCGTAAAATCAAGATTCTCTCATCAAAATAATTTCTAAACTTAGACAAAAATTCTGCAGAAACTACGCTTGCTCATGATGCATGACAGCAACAAGCATAGTTATCACCTAGAACTTTTTACCGCAACAATTGTTCAACGAAATGGTAACAAATCGACGTAAATCAGATTCAAATTGCGATCGTTCGATGGGAAAATACATTTCCTAAAAGACCAGAAAGGCGTTAATTTCGATCAAAATACCTGCATGTAAAAAGTTGGTGCGAAGACGTTCAAGACAAAAATGTGTCTACAAATGAGCTTGATAGATTAAAATAAGCAAGAGTACATGTGGAATTCGCATGGAAAGTTATATAATTATTCACTAGCTATAAGACTTATGGACTTTCTTTTGAATCTATACTCTATGCCATGGACTCAGTTTCTGCTCTTTTAGTTTGTGACATTTTATACCGTACCTGATTCTGATTCGCTGCTGGCTGAGGAAAACGGAGACCACGCTTCACTGCTGGAAACTGACTCCGCGGTGAATAGCGGAGCTTCGCTAAATGACGCACTGCAGGATCCCAATTGTGTAATATCAATCGTCGAAAGGTCCGAGTACTTGACTTCTGGAATCGTCAACGTAATAGCTGTCTGCAAGGGATCTTCTCCAGGGGTTGAAACGGGAAGAACTGCCTTGAATTCTGGCTCTGTGAAGGAGCAGCTGGGTTCGTCCGGAGCAAAATACGCAAGCGGTTCTGGGTCATCCTTGATATCTTCTTGCATTAAAATTTCGTCGATAACCGCCGAGATGTTGTCGTCATCGAAACAGTTCCACAATTCGCCCTCGTCCACGGGGGTAACGGTCTCGGGATTCACCGAATCGGCTGCCACTGTGGTCGCGAAATGGGCCGAAGCGTCGAAATTGGCGACGTCGAACTTGGTAACGTCGAAATCGGCGATGTCGACACAGTCCTCTTCAGCGTCAACACCCCACGGAGCAGAAGATACGGTGAAACTGCTGGATATTTTATCGGATTCATCGTCTTGCTTATAGGGCTGCTCCGAGTAGAACATCGTCTCGTACGGCTCAATTTCGTCAGCAACGTGTGAGTCATTGTAATCTGTCGTAAAAGAACCCCGGAGTTACATCAATTACAAACGAACCCTGACAATTCGGAGGGTTCCTACAATCCTCGCAGGTCGGGTAGTAAGTCAGACGTGTTCTCCCAGTGTCAAGTGGAATTTCTGCCTGTTATCTTACAGCATTTTCGGCCTTCCACAACCTTCTCCCATTTGAAAGAAAGGGGCTGAATTTTCATACGATTTCTTCAAATACTTCAACGCACCATGTTTAAGGGAGATACAGAAGAACCCGCGAGTTCTTCTCATGTTGAAGAATATATGGCCTTCAATTATCAGGCCAGCGAACTTCGCGTTCATGGATTAATACGGCATATGTGCCTCTCTGGAATATACATTAATTTATGAGATCAGTGAAACTTTTTTTTTACCATTGCGTATGATTTTAAATGCGTGTTGGATAAAAAAAATTCAGGAAATTTCCTTCAAACTATGTGTAATTAAATGGTGTCAGAATATTGCTAGAAAGGTCAATCACCCCTAATAGAAAACTGAGGAGATAAATTGTTTGAAAATGGAATTCAGAGTACATTGTTGAATAAACATTGTCATCTCAAAATCGGTGCCCTCCTGTATAGTTCAGGGACAAAAATGCCTTCCACATACTATGAAGCAAGTGACTGAATCTATGAGATTGAAAAAAGTAGTGGTTTTTTCCAACTGATACGCTGCTAAATCTAGGTAAGACTCAAAATCATCTTATTGAATACGGCTATTGCCTACCAGAAGGCTGAATTTTCATACGATTTCTTCAAATATTTCAACGCACCATGTTTAAGGGAGATACAGAAGAACCCGCGAGTTCTTCTCATGTTGAAGAATATATGGCCTTCAATTATCAGGCCAGCGAACTTCGCGTTCATGGTGTAATACGGCATATGTGCCTCTCTGGAATATACATTAATTTATGAGATCAGTGAAACTTTTTTTTACCATTGCGTATGATTTTAAATGCGTGTTGGATAAAAAAAATTCAGGAAATTTCCTTCAAACTATGTGTAATTAAATGGTGTCAGAATATTGCTATAAAGGTCAATCACCCCTAATAGAAAAATGAGGAGATAAATTGTTTGAAAATGGAATTCAGAGTACATTGTTGAATAAAAATTGTCATCTCAAAATCGGTGCCCTCCTGTGTAGTTCAGGGACAAAAACGCCTCCAACATACTATGAAGCAAGTGACTGAATCTATGAGATTGAAAAAAGTAGTGGTTTTTTCCAACTGATACGCTGCTAAATCTAGGTAAGACTCAAAATCATCTTATTGAATACGGCTATTGCCTACCAGAGTGGAATATGATCAGCTAAAACTTCGCCAGAGTTCAAATATTTCTGATAGATACTGTACTGTATAAATGTATAATAGACATAGTTGTATCTATGAATGTCAGAAGGTCAAATTATAATAGAAAATTAATCGGCGGCGAGTTATTACGAACTATAAGCCGAAATTAGTAGGGAAAAATCCGACTTTTGAGAGCACATGTTCGTGAGGCAACAAAACCTATCTTGCATCTTCGTGAAGAGTTGAAATAAATAAGTCAGCATACGAAGGCGAGAACGTACAGTTCACATCCTCGGCGTGAGGCGCCGAGGATTGGTGTTCCCCTGGGGAGGAGAGGAACCGGGACATTCCTTCGGCCAAGAAGACATCGCGGCGCAGAACTGATGGTCTAAGGTCGGCAGAAGATTGCCCGCTGACGGGCAACACGCCAGTCATATCGAACCAGCTGTCCATGTTCGACTTCTTGATGTAAAACTGATGTAATTGATGAAATATCTCGAATGTGTGCCTCGTCGGCGGGTTGTTGTACGAAAGGGCTCCATGGCCACCTGCAATGCACGGGTCAAGAGTTTAAACGACAACGGTTTCAACAGTGTGAAGTAGGCACTCACATTTTTAAAATCTTAGAAGTAACGGCGCCGAAGCGCGGACGTCGTTAAGCCACAACTAGTCCATCTTGGACACGAACTATAGCTTGAACGCCATAGCGTCAACGATTCTCAAAAACTTCACTACAAAAAAGTCGAAGACATAAAACGTGTAGATAAGTATGAAGAAACTTCGAAGGCTGCTTCTAACACAAGCACGTTGCGCAAGACATCGTTCAAGGTCACAAAGGACCACAGCTACGAAATTCGAGCAGAAGACCACGTTCGGATTGGATGACGCAATAACCAGTTAAAATATCACAATATCGTANACTTCGAAGGCTGCTTCTAACACAAGCACGTTGCGCAAGACATCGTTCAAGGTCACAAAGGACCACAGCTACGAAATTCGAGCAGAAGACCACGTTCGGATTGGATGACGCAATAACCAGTTAAAATATCACAATATCGTAAACAACTGGAATACTGCACTGATTTCCTCCTTAAACATTCACACTGCACTACATTTTCACAAATTTCATCGAAACAAATTGAAATGTGAACTTCCGAAACATGAATCACGACCCTTCATCGAGTACAGTACTGCAACGAGGAACGACCCGAAGTTGACTGAATCATGCCCTTCAACTCTCAACTGAAGGGGACACCACTGCAATCGGTGAGGCCCCATCTCGCCGGAGCAGAACTCTTGGTCGTCTAAACTCTTTGCCACTGCGCCCCGCATCCCCTCACGCTCTGCAGCCAACACTCTCTCTCCTGTGGTCGCGCATGAGTGACTTCAAGACTCGGGAATAAATCCCTTGTGCAGGAAGTGGTGTAGCATGGGCTCCAAGTGAGAAAAAATTATTTCTCCATGTATTTGGGAAATGAAATTATGGGATGTTCCATGGGTCTTTTAGATGTCAGGCATATAAGAACAGGACACTTTCTGCATCAGGAGACTACTTTTTAACAAATACAGGCCAGCAGTTTTAAAAGACAGTATATTGGCCTGTTTTCATTGGAATGAGATTTTGACAAGAAGCCAATTCAAACAATGGAAGAATTTTTGACAGTCACAATAGTCCTGTGACACCACCCAGCGCACCATAAACTCAAATCCTCAAGTCCATCACTAGTGTGCGTGAAGGAGAGAGTGATGAGAATAGGGAGTGAGGGGATGGGGGGTGCAGTGGCCTAGAGTTTGGCCGACCAAGAGTTCTGCTCCGGCGAGAAACTACACCACCCTGCAATCACAGAGTCAATCCAATATCACAGAGCTCTCATGCAGTTGCAGTCAGACAAGTTACTGCGCAGTACAGTACAATACAGTATACTAATCATGGGTATCATGAACATTACTGAGAAGCACAGTAGTTTACGGAACTTGAGTCTTCTGATCACCAACGCGCTTGCAATAAAATCCACGAATTTCATTTGCTATGTTAATCAAAAATGTCACTGCTTGCTAGGGTTCCTTCAGCAGGGATTCCAGTCGCGTGAGCCAATAAACACCAAGACCAGCAGCAGTGAAGAGTCAAGAGTATAAGTTATGATCCAATTGTTCGTAGGACGCACAAAAATACAGTACTGTATTCACGTCGAATGTAAAATATTTTGAGTTTCTTATGAATGCCTTGGGCCGAAAACGAAATGAATTCCAATTCAAACCCCCGATTTCCGGTCGGGACTCAGAGCTATCATCCGTATCACCGAACACATTTTAGTATGTGATGGATTAGGTAATATTGGCGGATTTCAATACTGTACGTGTTTGACATATCGTAATAGCGTACTGATACACCACCATGTAAGCAGTCTTGCATCCCACGTTAAGCGCTAGTGTGTGTGTCGATATCTGTATAATCTATACAGTATACACATGATAAATTTGACATCAAGGACCAGGAAAAATAAATAAGCTCCATTATATCAATAAAAAGGCACACTCCACAGTTTTCTCGCCGAATTCTCGAAACAAAGAGGCAAATAGTGAAAAATTAAATACGGTAATTTTAAATTTCCCGAGAAAACATAACTTAACAAAACGACACTAAAATTCAAATTCAATTCACTCAAAAAAAGTCTTTGCCTCGTAAGAATACCACTCGATCCGCTGAAAATCCAAGGCGAATGAAAGTGACACCAAGATAAAAAGGCAGACTGCATTTCTGTCACACAGTTTTTTTTTTGGCTCAGTTCGAGATTACAACACAAATGCATGAGATCCACATTTTAAGAATAAGACAAAAAACGAATACTTATGCAATTCAGCTTTTCTTTTGTTTTCCTCAGTCGGCAGTTGATTAGAACACGATTGGTTGAGATCCAAATTACTTAGTTTAATCTGTTATAATGAGTTCGAATACTCACAATGACACTCTGAAACTCTTGCATGTCGAAGTTTGAACAACGCTTCCGAGGAAAGAGAGACCCAATCAAATCTCACGAGAAATTGTAAAAAAAAAAAAAAAATCAGTATTAATTATTAATTAGCAAAGCAACTCGTCTTTGATATTAAGCCGTTTGCGGTCTAAGGTAAAGGATGCGATTTGTAGGCGGTATTTGAGTAGTAGACTGAGTCTGTGCTTCCTGCCAACCAAGAGGCGTAGGAGTAACTTGTATCGGTGGGACCAGTCTTTCGCTTCTTCCTGCATCACCTTGGTCACCCTCGACAGGGAATTTTTCCTCCACGCAAAATCTCCAGAGAAACAGTCGAAACCTTCCGTCGGCCGAAGACTTTTCCTCCTTCCGGCCGACATGAACCGACTGCTGCGGTCGCTCTTGCTCGCCGAAGAGCCCTCCGACATCATGGAGGCGGCCAAGTAGCGCAGACGCACTGCTGAGCCAGTAGGGGCGCCCCCAGAACTCGCAATGCTGTCTGAACGACCGATCGTTATTTTCCTTTTGCTTCTGCTGTCAAGTTCGGGCTGAAAAACGCAAAAACATAATTATTCAAAATAAGTAGAAAAAAATAGACTAATCGTGGTTTCAACTCGAGCCGCTAAATTTAATCTTCAAGATTCTCTGAACTAAAGCATTCCAGGAGATTCATGGATGTATGTAATACAGCAATGGACTAGATTGTTTCAATGGAAGAGAAAATTATAAAAGTCGCACGGGAGTATTTAATTAGTGATTATCCAGGCAAAGAAAACATTCAAACATTTTCGGGCTCTCTTCCAGGAACAAAAAGTAAAAATCGACTAATCGTGGTTTCAACGCGAGCCGCTGAAGATTTTCAGAAAAAAATTTCCCGAGCTAATGCACTCCTACGATTTTCATGGATGTCGGAAATAATTAAATTAGGTGATTAAATTGTTTCAACCAAAGAAAAAAAAACGTAGAAATAAAATCGGATTTCGTGATTATCCAGGCAAAGAGGAAATGCAAACCTTTTCGGGCTCGATTTTCTCCATTTCTCGCTTTTCTGCCCGAAGTCTGTCTTCTTGCAGACTTTGCAAGATCGGCTCATTCGTTGCTCGCAAGCCAGCAAGCAAATTACTGCTTTGTTCCTTCTGAAAAGACATTAACATTTTGAAGAGCAGGTAAAATTCGCGGCATTCGATAAAGTGAAACTCACTGTGCGTATGCGCTTTAAACAATTCTGAAGCCAGTTGCGGATGGTCTGTTTCGCAACTTCTTCTTCGATGATGTATTCGAGTTCCTCTCTGGCCAACAATTCTTCCATTTGCAACGATTTTCTAATGTCGACCGAACGGTAGGACAGCATACTGTTGGGAAAAAAGAACTATTTGAAAACAGGGCTATACGGCTATTTATTCGCAAGACACGATCTCTCAAGATTTTCTTCGCCGCCTCAGTTGAAATGCCGCATGGGATGGAAGTCTTAGGAACTCCCGGTTAAGCGAGACGTAACTTCACAGAATCCAATAAGCGTAGAATTAACCCAGGATCGGAAAGGAATCTCACTTCAACACATCATGAAAAGTGACGTCATCCCCATTCCGCAGTCTCTCGAGCTCGTAGCACATGTGCTTGAATAACATTCGATCTCGGTCGAGATCTACCTCCAGCCTTCCTTTGAGTAACCTCAATATGAATTTCACCCTTCTGATAGGTATCATGCCCCGCTGATTCGTGTCGACCACATTCCAAGTGTTCTGGAAATTACGGATATCCGCATAGGACAACAATGCGTCCTCTTCGCTCGAGTAAAATAAAGAGAAGTTCTCCATGATGA
Source organism: Notodromas monacha (assembly GCA_905338405.1). NCBI lineage: Eukaryota > Metazoa > Arthropoda > Ostracoda > Podocopida > Cyprididae > Notodromas > Notodromas monacha. The sequence continues at coordinate 75,721 of CAJPEX010000307.1, forward strand.
TAGCCACGAGGAGATTCAGGACGATGTAAGTGATGATAACGTAAAAAGAGCAAAAATATATGAGGGCTCCCGTGAAATGCCCGCAGTCAGTTTCCCAATAGTTCTGTCCGTGAGTGCAAAACGGTGGCTGAACCATGCAATTGTGCATAATCTTATTCCAGTCCTCTCCAGTAACGATGCGGAATAACATAGTGATTCCGTTGGGAGCGGTCTGAAAATTTGCCAACCTACAAACGTAGAAACGGATCATTAGAAACGTCAGCCCTGTAAAACAATGAAACGAATAAGATGATCTTCGAAATGTATGAACGAAATTTTAGGGGAAAGCATAGAACTGTGTGAGGAGATAAGCTGAAAATCCCACACACACACACACACAAAACGCTCATTATTCAATGATAAATCCGACGAAAAGAACGAGATAAGCATCAAAATTAGTTATAAAGCTCTCATTATTCAATTGCTTGTCCCCCAATAACCGCGTTTTCTACCGCATGGCCATTTATTGTTTCGTCCAATCGCTCACATGGATTACCTGTGAATTCCCTCCATGTATCGGATGTTACCGAAGAGGATGTTCCCGATAAGACCGTAGGTCAAGATCAGCAAGAACAGACCCATGATGATGAAAAAGCTCTTGTATACTGAAACCACCACAGTCAGCATAAGCATACGTAAAGTCGCATGCTTTCCAGTTATGGTGAAAAATCGGAGGATGATCACAACGAAACCAAAGGAGTGGGATATGTCAGTCTGAAATGAAAACGAAAGCGTAGAATCACAATAAAAAAAACGACGACTTCTGATTAATGAATACCCCAAACATGAAGTGCATGACCATCCAGACGACTCCCATTGCAGTCACGAAGAGGTCATACCGGTTTCGCCGACTTTGCCAATATCCTCGCGGGGTGAAAGCGATGCACTTCATCACAACTTCTACGACGAACATCAAGTTGAGCCCGAAAGACATCCATGCAAGTGGGACGGTGTGTTCCTCCTCTTCTCTCCACTTGGAAATAAAGAATAAATCAGATTTGATATGCAGTTACAAGGACGCGTGATTCGGAAACGGATTCAGCGACCTTCCTAAAGACGACAGCGTGACTCAGTTTACCTCGTAGTTGAATCTAATATCTCTATACTGCCTCAATACAGTATCAATATGGAAAAATTGAAACATCGGTCCTCATCGTTTGAGAAAAGTTCTACCTCAAACCCTAACTTATTGATTTTACACTGCAGTTAGTTCAAATGCGCGAGTAGGAAGAAATCGCTGGCAGCTGGAACTTGAAATCACTATAAAGATGCAATTTGTAAACTTTGTGAGTGCCAAAAACATGAGCCAACATTAAAAGAATTCGTCATGACAGCATAATTTAAAAGGCGAAAGGATTCATCGCGTTTACTGCAATCTGCAACACACGATTACTTCTTTGACTGCCTTGGAATTCACGTTCAGCGACAGTGCATATCCCTAGCAGCGAGCCGTAGATACGAGGGTCGTTTCATAAGTCTTGTGACAATTTCAAATAGATCAAACACGGTTCGGTCAATTAAAATTTTTTTTTTACTCATAACCTCGTCACGCGGCATCACGTTGGCTATTAAGTCAACAATCAAAACGGTGGCGCCAGGAAAATTTCAATCTGAACTGGATTTTCGCCACATTTTTGATCGTTGGATTTATCGCATGAAAAAGTGCACTGAAATTGGCAGGAAGTATGTTGAACAGCACTACAGTGTTGCCGCGTGACGAGGTTATGAGTAACAGAAAAGTAAACTTAATTGCTGAGTCTATTTGAATTAGTCGCAAGACTTATGAAACAACCCCCATACGACATAAAAATGGAATACAATAGACGTTTCTCGTCAGTCCAGCAGGTTTTGCCATATCACAAGAGCGAAACAATTGAATAACCCTCGAACCACATACAGTACAGTACTACCCCCTGGAATGTTCAAGCTGTGACGAAAAAACCCCTCGTCAGATCAAACCTAATCATCACACTAAAATTAAATTACTGTAGATTTGAGACGATGTAAAATTTACTTGACTCAAGCGCAATATTTTCCTTTAAATCAAGCCAGGAATCTGAAAAATAAACGAGAAGTTAGAACTCACGGAAAAGAACAGCAAAGAACTGTTCATGATGACCAGGAAGGCGATGAACCGCTTAAAGTAAATGTGCTGCGTGATGTCGTAAACAAACGTGCGGAATTTGCGGCCTTTCGTCCTGCCTTCCGGACGAGGCGGTAAATGCAAGGGCTGAGCGATCTTCAACCGCTTTTTCAAATCACACCAACGTCTCTGATCAACTGTGAGGAGAGCGGTTCCTTTGTTCTGAGAGTAATTCGCAATGACGACACCGACGAACAGCGTGACTCCGATCATGCAGCCCAAGAACACGTAGATGTGGATGTAAATCGCATGGAGCTAAAAAAAAATTTCAAAGGCAAAATTTTGTGGGATTTTTTTATTCAACCCATGAGATTTCGTTCAAAGGTTTGAATTAAAATTTCTACCAAGAACACGTTCAAATATCCGATTAGCACAGTATTTAACCCTCCCTTGACTTAGGTTTCCAATTTTGGCTCGAAGAGATGAAATGGAGAAGACAAATGGAATCGCAATTGTAATCTTTCAGGGCCCAGAAGATCAGGTTTACCAGCGGGTATGCATGAACTTGTAAGGTGTAATCTTCAAAAAAGCGGAACCAGATCTTTTGAATGACGGAAACTTTTTTTGGACGATATCCAGGATATCCAAATATTTTGCGTTTCCATTGAAAGTTTGCTCTGATCTACGGAATCTAAAGTAAGTTTAGATTCCGATTTAACGCACGAACCATTAAACTTGAATGATTCGTTAAAAAATATCTACGCCGGAGTTGACTGGGATCCTCATTGAAAGCGGAGACGCATTCTCCAAGCATTGGGATCTAAGTAATCCCACAAATTTCCTACACAGATGATTATCAAGAGCCTGAGTACATCATCAACTACATTTTCAGCATTAATTAGGATACCAGGAACGAAAAAGTGCAATTAAATTGGTCGAGGATCAATTGAAAAGCTTTGAAGTGAAAGCTTATTAATAGAGCGAGAATGTGAGCAAAATCTTAATTTTCTTTGAATGACTGAAATATTTTGAACAAAATCTCGCTTTTTTTTAACACAGGTGGATTTCCTCTAAAATGAAATTCAGGAGACGAGGAAAAAATCGTTATAGGGAGAATTTCATTGGAGAGAACACCTATAGGATGATGGGCAGACGGCCCCTTTCCGTAATGCAGAGAAAATATCATTGTCGAGAGAATCAACCTGTTGCATTTTAGATTGCTGTCGCCTCGTAAAGTACTTACGGGACCGAGCTGACGAAGAATGATGTCTCGAATATCAAGCCAACCCTTGAAGGACAAAACTTCGAACAATGCGAGCATGGCGTTCCCAATGTTGTCAAAGTTGAAACGATACGGATTGGCCCTGCGGTACGAAAAATGTTTAATCAAATAACCTTCGTAAAAATATAAAGTCATCCTTTCACTCATACCAAACACGAGGAACGAAGAACCCAGGATTCACATTCGGCTCCACATCCCCGTGATCCGAAGGCAGCTTCATCTTCGTCACATAAACCTCCCTGAAGAAGATACCTTTGCAGCTTTCCCGCGCCAGGATATTCGGATCGTTGCACCTGGCTAATCGCCCGCCAAATAATTGCACTCCGTAGCTCGCAAATATGAATATCAACACAATTAAAAGCACGGATACGAGCACGATTTCTTTGAACCCGCGACACAGTTCGGCCACAACTTTCCGCATGTGCGGGACCAGTGAGAAAATTCGCAATGGGCGTAAACACCGTAACATCATGAGTAATTGAGCTCCGCTCGCGGATGGCACTTGTCTCGGCTGCCAGATGATGAACGTGAGGCTCACGACGTAAATGAAAATGTCCAGGATACCGCCAAAGTCCCTGATGAGAGCTTTTGGGGTGAAGAACAATCCATCCGCAAGGATCTTCAGGACCAGTTCGACACTCGTGAACACAACGTACGCATATTCTGCCACCTGGAAAAAAAAGAGTTCAATCACAAATTTTCTTCACATCGCATCGATACGACACTGCACTAACATAATGTGACTAGAAGAATTAGGGACAAAGGCATAAAATGAAGTTGGCATCAGAATCGGGCACGAACTTTTCCGGCTTATTGGATGCAACGGTTAGGTTCTTCGCTTAAAAAGTTCAAGAAGAAAAGTTGGATAATTTTTCGATAATGTACTTCGATCAAGCCTCATGCTTAAAAAAAGTAAACCAACATTTCATCAGAAGACAAAATTCCATTCATATTTTCTGAATTCGACTCGGGGCACACACAAAAAATTCCGATACTGCATTATGAATCCAGGATGATTTCGGATCAAGCTCTTGCATAAGGTTGAAAGATCAGCCAAGTATGAAAAATTAGGAAAATTCACAATTGACGCTACTGGTGAGATATGCATGAAATGAGTTCTTTGTTTCGTTTGAAAGAGACTTCGAAGAATATAATCCATATATTCATAGTTTCACAGCTTGGGATTTGAGGCTCAGCTGGATTTGAAACAGCTTATAAAAACTGTGCTCACCTGCAGCGACGGGTTTTCCACGATGCGGTAATCCGGGCGCTCGCAGACCATAGAAACGCATGAAAGGATTGTGATGAGAAAAATAGCCCAGTCCAGGTATGTCATTAATCCCAAAAGGTTGCTGCGGGAAAACAAAAACACAAACTTATCTCCAGCGATAAAACTATTTTAAAGCGGGACGAAATGTCACGACCGATTTAAAGATACTGTACATCTTTCAATTAGAGTTTTTGCCATCGTGCTCAAATGTATTTTTAAAAATAAAATTGGGGCCACTTAAGATGAACATCTTGAGAAAAAATTGTCTCGAACCACCTCAAACTTTTATTTCCAACAGAATATTTCCAGTCATCGAGAATTCGAGGTGACTGATACACCCCCCTTATGCTAAATTCCTGCACGAATCGATTGAACATTGTGAGTCTGATTCAAAATCAATTATTCATCTTGAGATAACGGCGGAAAAACTGATACGGCATTTAGAAGACCGGAAATGATCCGGACAATCCTTTCCGACGATCTTTGCTGTTCTAATCCGAGAATAAAAGCTAAAAAAAAGTTTGAACTAAACTTCGCGTGAAAATTAGGACACCCCTCAAAGGATTTCATCAAGAACTCACTAGAGCCGTTTGTACTTGATCTTCAGCTCCTTTCCAGTCACAGGGTCTTTTTGAAACACAGTGAATCTCGCATAGACAATCCGCTGACACATGCGTCTAAACTTCGATTCCCTTCCAACGGCAAACAAAGGCGTGTCAAACAAGGGATGGTTTTCTCGAAGGTCTTCTTCACGCTGACTCCGTCGCATTTCCGCCTGTTGCCGCTTGGCCTGCAGCATTTTAATGTCAAAATCCGCAGCTGCAGTCGGTGTTGCCTCAGTTGTTCCTGCAGCCGTCCTGCGGTGCATGTTGGGCGTGGCGGTGTTGGGCCCACTGGCCCAGGCGCCATGTCTGCTGTACAGACCACCGCCGCCTGAACCGTCCGTTATGCGTCCGCCGAGAAACCCGTTCTCCTTCAGATGCTCCAACGCCGGCTTGAGTCGCACGGAGCCACGAATGCTTTGTCGATGCACCCTGGAAATAAACCCATTGCTTAGTCAGTCTACAGCGCGTTAATTCCATATACTGAGTAATTTCACAATGTCAATTGATTTAAACATTTTTCATCACATGCCCCAGTGACGTTTTTCTCGGTCAAAAAGTGATTATTACAATGTTTCCGTGAAAATAAGACTTTTCTTCAGTAAAGATGAAGAAAAGTCTTCTGACGGTACACGCATCTTCGTGTGTAAGCTCCATGTTCTATTCTACAGTATCGTACCTTGTGCATACATATGTACAGTATTTGTTTGATGGCATTCAGAGACTTGGCAGGTGTCAATGAAATTTTTTTCGCATGAATAAAGAAATATTTCATCAACTACGGCAATCGAATCAGAATTCTCGAAGTATTCTGCGTATGATCCAATCGATATTCAAAGAGAAAAAAAAATTCAGCGATTGTTTCCTAACCGATGACGTCACTTCCACGAACCAGAGGGACTCTAAAAAATATGTGAACTCCACCTTTTGGAAATGCGGCGGTAAATTGACTGAGTGCTCCTCGCGATTCCTTGAACAGGAATTTGACCCGAATCGCCCAAAAGCAGTCGTTGCTCACTCGAATCCCTACAATAATCACAGGGTCACAATTTCGAATGCTCGGCGGTATTAATTACGATAAAGATGCAATTACTCGAGCAAGTCCTGTATTCTGAGTTTCTTCTGATCTGCATTCTCCGAGTGGGATTTATCGTGCAGCTTCAGCAACTTCACCGGAACAGTTTTGTGATAAATTTCTGGCTGAAGTCCAGCTTCTTCTTCAATAATTGATCCTAGGTCGGCCAGGCTTCCGGACATGTTATCGCAATATTCATCGACGAACTGGCGCAAGAAGCTGTCTCGAACCTGAACATCAACATTTTCATAAAAGTAAGAAGAAACGTTTAATCGTCAAGTTAATTCTAGGGTTATCTTTCTGATTTCTAAATTGTAATGCAGGTGGACCCACTCGACAACAAAATTCAAGGAAAAATATAAAATTAATTGAACAGAAAATCGTTGTCGAGAGAGCCCACCTGTAATACGTTGAAGTAAGATTGCTTCAGAAAAAACCAAAAACATTTTCAATAAAATGCATGTCTCCATCGTTTCTCGCACGATATGTAGTATTAATTTGAATTCCAATTTCCAACTGCCAGAAGTTCAGCTAGCTAATACTGTAGTAACAAAAATTAAACAGAATTTCAAATAAACAAATCCAGTGCATATTTTTTTCCCACGGAATGTCCAATTTTGTTCGGAAAAGATGGCACGAAAATAAGAATTCAAAGAAATATCACAAACGAAAATTCAAACAGAGAATACCGACCTTCGGCATAGGAAAATCCGACGAAAGTTTGTGCAGTTTGATCATCTGCGGGCTGTCGGGAAATTTCTGGAAGATGCGAATCCGAAGAGGAAGCTTTTCGTTGATATTCACACTCTGCTCACGAGCTTTCATTTGCTTCAACTTTTTGATGTCCTCGTCCAGCTCCAAGTTATCCAAGATAACGGCAACGAACAATGATAACACGATCTGCATTTAACCATAAGAATAATCATATAACTGAGCTACGCATTTTCGGGATCAAAAAAACAACAAAGAATTATCTATTTTCACACTGAACTCGACTTTCATTACAAATTGAAGAGTAGCAGCATGACTGAAATTTCCCAATATAGTAATGCATGGTACTGAAGAGATATATAATTGTTTCAATATAGGGTGCGTAATAAGTAACAAGTTACACTGAGAGGGTGATTCCAGCATTTACTTTGTTTCAAATCTTGGAAGAAGAACACACGGAAGTGCATTAAATTCGGCGGTAAACACCGAATGTCAAGAGCAGAAGATATTATTATTCTTCCGAATCAAAATCGATTCTTTTTTTCAATTGGCCAATACCAACAAATATAGAATTCCAAAAATGTTTGATCACTTTTTACTCACCAGCGTTACGAAAAGATGGTAACAAATGAAATAAATCGCAACAACCGGTGCAATCGTGGGAGATGTCTTCAGCATGGTTTCATTCATTACGTCAATCCAACCTTCTTGTGTCAATATCTGGAACATGGACATGAACGCCTGTGAAAAAAAAACCATTAGCTTCAATTAAATTTTTCCTTTACTTAACTTTATTCACCTGAGGGAATGTGTCGAACTATAGCTTTAAGAGTAGTGAGTCCTTCGTTTTTTCAACGTACCTATAAGGCCTTCAATATTCGTCGTTTGTGTAGCACTTCTACTAGTTCGAGGGGTTAAAAAACGGGCCAGGCTTCTAAAATATGTGGAAGTCTTCCAGCATAGGCGAAGCTCTGATGAGTCTCACTATTCGAAGCACCTGTCAAGAAAATACAAACGTCAATATAGCTCAGCCGAAATCATGGTCTCCAATGAAACTGAGACAACTAGATCAATAACACCAGGGTTGTCCCACTTGGGCGCGACCTTGGTTATTGGTAGAGTAGGTATGACCGTAAAAAAAAATTTATGATACAGCCCATGATGTTGTAAGGTTCTGAGATTTTCTAGGATTTTTAATAACACTTCTCAATTTAATGCATGATGATAAGTGAAAGCTTTCCAGTTACAGCCAGAGTTTTCCAACAATGCCACAGGGTGCCTGAACATTTTAAGGCCAGCTATAAAAATTGCAATTTTTTCTGTTTTGACTTTTGACCATTATCTTTTCAACATTGCAGATAAGTGTTCCCCAACCTTTTTGGGCCTATACAGACCGGCGAATTTCCGTAACATTTTTGGCGGACTGGAAAATTCTCAAAAAATTTTCTGCAGAATGGCAAAGTTTCATACAATTTTTGCAGCCTCAAAAGAAAATTTCTTTTGAAGACTTATTGAAGGCATTCAAAAGTCTCTGCTTTTTCGGCAAAAACCAAGTTAAGAACCAATGAAGCAGCTATACAAGTGACATGTCTTCAACAAATTAAAAAAGTATGATTGAAGAAAGATTTCTAGGAATGAAAAATTGAAATAATTTATTTGATCGGGTGAAATTTTGTCTGAAGTTTTATTCAGAGAAAAGCAAACTTTATTTTTTATGACATAATTTTAACTGCATTGCCTCACAAAAATATTTCATAAAGATACTGTAACGTGCTTCATTGATACTTTTAATCAATTTACTATGCTTGAGAAAATTTCCCGCGGACCAGCAAAAAACTTCTGCGGAACACGGGTTGGAGAACACTGTTTTAAATAATACTGTGGTTAAAACAACAGAAATAACAATTTTCAGCTGGCCCAAAAATTTGTCAGTGCCCTGCGACATGGGTGGAGAACTCTGGCCGTAACTGGAAAGTTTTCAAGATCATGCAGTAAATTTTAAATATTTTTAAATCCGAAAAAAGTCCCAGAATTTACAAAATCATGGGCTATATCCTATATTTTTATAAAGTCAGACCTACTCTCTAAATAACCAAGGTCGCACCCAAGTGGGACACCACTCGCACACATCACCAGACGTGAAGTTCTTGTGCGTCAATTCCGCGCAGGGAACTGAATAAAGAAGTGAGTTCGCGTTCAAGAGTCTCACCTGGAAAAATGTGATGGCAGACATGTACAATGCTGGTACTAGGTGAACAATCGTCCCAATAACCAGCAGCAGCTCAAATTTGTGCACAGACCGACGCATGTAGCTCACTACTCCCAAGCACCACATCTTGAAGAGAGCCTCGAGCAAGAAGAACCCAGTGAAACCCATCTCGATATAGTAAAACTTGTAGTAAAAATCTTCCCGGGGTCTTCCGTCGTGCTTGAAGTGGATCGAAGCAGCAATCATGGCGTTCGCCATAAGAGCCAACATCACGAGAACGTGGAACCCAGCAGAATGAAGGATTCGTACAAAAATTTTCGGAGCGTGCCCGCGAGTGCAACTATCGTCCACCGCCACCATTTTCCACGCACAGCCTTCACCGCCCAAAACCTGTACCAAACCCACATCAGAAACGATTCAATTACTAGATTTGCCTCGCAACTGATCAATAAATTTGAATAATTACAAATTCAGCGATGATTTTTGACTGCAGAATACCCATCCTTCAAACGAAATACTGTAAATCCAAGAAATTTGCAAGCGCATAATTCTGGAATTCTGAAATCTATTCAGCCACGGGGAAAATCCCACGGTTTGAAAATTATGGTACCGGGGTATAAAACTGGACCTTGAGTGCTGCATAATTAAAGCAGAAAAATTCCAGAAATAAATCATGGGATCAGCGTTAAAAATACGAGAGGTAGCTTTTAAATTTCGGCGCGGAGTCTATCATAACTACAGTACAGTATTATAGTTTCAGGATATCCTGTTTTCCTTCTCTCAAAACACAAGCACAAAGTTAAAAATTATAAAATATATAAAAGTGCATACAAAAACGAAAAGCAAATAATATTAGCATTTCAGAATTTCCCTCGCAATAGATGCATGGTTTCAATCCTTTTTTTTCAATCAAAATTATATCACACACTAGGTCAGCCGATGTTCCTGCCTTTTCTTCATTAAAAATAATTGCAGAAACCACGTAGAAACTTGAATTTGGTAAGCATAAACGTTCTGTATGATCTGAAACGAACCTGGGTTGTTCCTTGGGTAACCAGATGGTCTCGCACTCCCCACATTTCCTTGAACTGAACTCGGATTTCATTGAACGTTTCCGTGATCACAGCGATGAAAACGTTCTTCACGAGCCACGCCAAAAAGAAGATCAAGGTAACGAAGTAAATCATCGCCCTCCAAGTCGGCAAACTGTCCAGAGTTCTATACAACAGCTGTGTCCAAGCCTCTTGCGATGCCGCTTGATACACCGTGAACAAGCTCGTCACTGCGAATATCAAATCCGGGAATTATTTTTCATACTAGAAGCATTTTCCGAAGAAATTCATCTTCAACTGCAATCCAAACAAAACTTAAAAGTTTCAATGATTTGAGGAGGTCCCGAGTCAATAACGTGGATGGGAAAGAAAAAACGACGTCTTAAGAAAAAAAAGGTCAGAGGGAAGGAAGGCTCAAAAGGTAAGAGGGAAGGAAAAAAAGGAAGGTTCAAAATTGTATTAACTCATTGAAAACATATTTTTTTGGTAACAGAAGTTAAAATCGAAAACGCTTCACTGCTTTCCCCAGTCGATAAAATAAGTGTAAGCATTTAATCAAGTCCTGACTCGGTAAATTTCACGCTCACCAAATTACGTTTCCAACATTTCAAATCAAAAGGTGGAACTGAGGCCAGGAAATGACGGAATACTGTGTAACCCTTCGAAAATTCTGTTGATCTCCATGCATTCAACAAGACTGTAACACGAGATGCAAAAGACTAACGTAGCTCACGAACCAACCCAGCATTAAATTTAAAAGTGTCCTTTTCTCATGAGATGAAAAAAATACTTGCAAAATTCATCAAATCCATTGAACCCGATCATGTAGCGAGACAACTCCAGTCGCAAGCATTCCGTGCCACTCGGACACTGGTAACCGCTACCATTATCATGAGAACAATAAGTGTCCGGAATGGCGAGATCAGCCACCGTAACATTCGTCGCTGTCGTATTCATCCTCACACAGTGGCTTCTAAGCTCTCCGAAAAATTGCACTCCCAACAAACCGTAAAGGCTCATGAAAAACGTGAAAAATAACGTGACGTTGTAAATCTGCTGGCTGGAGCGCTTGAATATCATGTTAATCCTGGCTTTCGGCATCGAGAACTTGAGGAAAACTCGGATGAAGCGGATCATGATGAGCGGACGCGGAGCACGAAGGATGCGTAGGTACTGGTATCCTTCCAAAAGACCGGTTATTTCCAGCATTTGAAGCAAAACGGAGACCCAGAGGAAGAGGGCCATGATGCCATCGAACTGGCACCAACGGTCTCTCAAGTAGGCATTTTCCCCCTTAAAATCCAAAATCATGATAGAAACATAGCACCTACCGCATTTACTCGAGTACCACGCGCACCCCATTTTCAGTGACTCAATGAATTAAATACAGTATATCAGATAAAAAAAATCCAACTTTGAATTTAGACACAAGTTGAACATAAATTCGACTAAATTTCAATTTTTTATCCAAGAAAGTGTTTCTCTTAAAATTTCCCGTTAAATCAAGTAATGTATAATGCACTCCTAAATTTAAAAAACTTTGGAAATTTTATAATCCCTTAAGAGGCCATCATTGCATCCCTTTTCCCCTCGGAAATTCGAGAAAAAATGTGCGTGTGGTACGCGAATAATTACGAATAAATTCCATAGTTTTCCATACTAAAATATTTAATTTAATCGAGTAAACGCGTACACATATTTTTCATCAAAAGTGAGAGGGGGAAAAGGGATGTGCGTCGTAGTCGTAGATACAATTTGCAAATTACTTTTAGAAGTTTAGGTGCACGACACAGTTGGATTTTTGACAGGCACTTTTCCATAATTATTTCAAAGCAATCGAAAATTAATTGAACCGGGGTTAAATTCATGTTCATAACTGTTTTCTAGCATCCATTTTTTAAACTTTATTGTAGTTTTCAAATCACTAAAAATTGGGTAACCGTAATACACAGGAAGCATACCTTCCACAATCCTCGAACGTGAACTTTAGCCATCATCTCAGCGGTGAAAATAAACGTAACGAGAAGATCGGTGCAGAATGTAGCATACTCCAGGGATGGATACTTGACAAACGTCACCGGAGTGTTGAGGCACACAGATACCAGACTGATGAGCGCAAAAAGTCGCAGCACTCTCTTTACCCATTGCTGCGAAAACCGAGGATTTTATAGTCATGTACAGCGCCGTAATTGAAGTAATCACCAACCTTGTTGACCCAATCAATCTCGATGTTCTCCCCACCGTAATCATCGGGACCGAAGTCAACCATGACTTCGGCCCCGCTTCTCGTTCCCTGCTTCTGACTGAGCATGCTTTTTTCAACCCATCACCAAGTAAAATTAGGAGAGGAAAGAAAGCGCGAGAAAGTCCACCACCAAAGCCTGAGGAACAACAATTCCAAGTCTGACATGAATGAAGCTAACACGAAATCAAAATTTCAAAGAATACCATACAAAATAAATATAGCCTTTAATTCTCAGAATTCAGAGAAAAATGGTAAAAGCGCCGAAAAATAAGAGTTCCGGGAACAACAGCCAACCAGCTGACGATCCATGAAGGGTCTTCCCGCAGTGTCTTCGAAACTGTCAACATTGTAGAGAAAAAAGCCACATAATTTCACGAACACTATGAAAAGCATCGATTTTCTCACCCATTTCTCGACGGGGAAAATAACAACGAACCAAGAAAACACGTCGGCGGAATTCTTGAGGAACAGCCAATCCATCAGCGCTCGAAGATGGTTTCTTATTGCATCTGGATCAGTGGCAGCATTAGAAAAATTCCGCCTTTTCGAAACAGGAAATTGACAAAGAAGAGGATCAAGACTTACACCCCGTTTCTTTGAGTTCTTACGAAATACGAATGGTGGTTCAACACTGATGTCGATACATCGAAATTGAAGGTATCTTTGGTTCGTCAGAATCCACTGAACTATCATGGGATCATGAAGAATACCTTTAACGGGCTTATGGTCTATCTACTCTATCAGGTTCCATTCTCAAAAAAAAAAATCCGCTAAAACAAAACACAAATACAACGTTCGGAATATTCGATCGGAGCGCAGCGGTTGAATACGTCAAATGATCAAGATAACTCCCAAAATTATCTACATTACTTTAAATCTAATTGCACTAGTAACACTCATGTTACATACATCAGCAGTCGGGCATCTCCTCTGGTGATGGAATGCAAGTCCGACTCCGTCGTCTCGCTATTTCGACCCAGGTGTGCAAAAACCGCAACAGTAGACGGAGCATCATACGAAATTGTCTCGTCAAAATGTGTCCAGTCTCGAATCATACATCCAAGACGCCCAACATAGAAATCACCAAAGCGATGAAAAAAATGATCCAGCGATACAAAAAATAATGAAGCCCGCACTGATGAAAAATTATCCGGACAAAAATGAAGAGTAACACGAGGTAACAAAAAGTCACTGTGCTCTGTGTTGTCCTGGCTGGCAACAGGCTGGTTTCAACGAGAAACCAGGCCACATTACAGCAAGAGTGGATAGTCGAAGATGAAAAGACAGAGACAGAAGAAGAAGAATAGCCAAGGAAAAAACACGGTACTTATCTAAATACAACGGACTTTCCTGTCGACGATTCCTCCAGGCAGCAACCAGGTCCACTCCGTCGAGGTCACAGGCGCATCCATGTTCCAGTTTCCCGTCTTCTGGCATGTTTGTAAATTTGTTTTCAGGCACCGAAGATCGTGATGTCACCAATGGTGAGAGACAACGAACTTTGTGTGTTGTGAGGGACAAGGCGTTGGGAGGGATTGACTCACACGGACGCGCCTTAGGCAATGTCTACGTGCTGCCAGATAAAAGGGGTTTCTTGACACCCCACCAGTTCTTGAAAGCCTCCTACAAACAGGAGGCGAAAAGGTTTCTCATGTCCTTATGGATACTCCAAATGTTTTGCGGTTTTATGTTTGTAATTTTCAAGGGGTTTCTCTACAGTCCCCATATATCAGTTCCAGGCATCCATGTGCCACGGAACTAGACTTGCGTCATGACGTGCGTCTGCCCTTTAGGGCTGGCCGGGGCGGACCCGATCGGGTGGCTTCCGCAGTGAGCAATGGGTTTCTGCGAGTTTTAATGCATCGCACCCGTTAGGGCATTTCTTTTTCTTTGTGTGCGTCGGATGCCGTGATCCGGCGTTTCGATTGATGGCGAATCGCCGTTTTCAGGGCACAAGTGACCGAGGAGGTCGGGATCCCGGACAGTCGGGTTACATCGACTCCGCTGCAGGAGTGCCGAAACCCGGCGTGCGTGTGTTTGTATGTGATGCGTGCGTGCGCGAAATCTCGCCTTGGGATGCTTAGATCCCATTTGACAGGCTGGCTGGCTGATGAAGCCCGTCTTGAGAGGGATTACCCTCTTGCGACCTCGTCTCAATTCATAATTGAAACAAGGTACGAAGGTAATGAACCTCTTTTCAGGTTTGGTCTCCAAGTAAGAACCCTCGTGGAAGACGAGGGCCAAAGGTTTAAAAGAGAAGCTCGTTGCTTCAGGTCAGGTCAGTTGTTTTAACAGAATTTTTCCGTAATCGCCACAAAATTAATTATGATACCAGTACGTACAATAATCGAGTAGATCGCTACCAAACCAGCGAAGTGTCCTTTAGGACAGTGGATGTCACTTGACGTACAATAATCGAGTAAATCGCAACCAAACCAGCGAAGTGTCCTTTAGGACAGTGGATGTCACTTGACAAGACCGAGCTTTACGTTGAGACCATCTTCTTCCTGGTGAGCCTGAGGCAGGAATGTGCTCTTCTGGTCGTTAAACACGACTGCTTTTAACAAACTGAATATTTTCGTTCACTTTCACTTGTTCACAGATGCAAAAAAAAAGGCTGAGGATTATTTGGGAAACTCCCAATTGGAGGAATCTGGGATCACACAATGTTGGGGATCCAGCAAAAACTTAGGATTTAATTGATCCCCCACTTGGGACATAGTTATGCACAACTTTGGTTCGGGTATTGACACGATCCGAAGCTTAAATGATCCACAAAATGTCTAGTTCTGCAGGTGAAAACAGGAAAGGAAACTATCAAACAACCGGAACGTTATTTTAAGATTTAGTTACAATCGCGAATGACTGCTGTTGAGTTATACCGAAGTTGGGATTATTGCTCGAGTTTTGCTAAGTGACTGAAAAAAAACTAGGAGACAATAAGAAAATGAAAAATAAATTATGCCAGGGTTAAAAAGACTGCTGACAGAAAAGACGGAAAGAGACAGCGATTTACAACCGTCACTTGGCTGTAATTCAAGATAAAAAGACACACAACTACTTATGGCCATAGAAAATGGCAGAGACAAAAGATGAAATTAAGGTCAAGAGGTTTCTCATAACACCTCGTAGTCAGTCATACTCCAGAGTTGGACAAAATAAACACGGGGTTTCTCGCCACCCCTCAACACCAAACACACCTAGGGTTTCTCAAGTCTCCCCTTTGTTTTCCAAGGACAACAAACAAACAACCCAGCAGTCAGGTTCTCTCCACTGCCCAAAGCTCCACGTTTACACACCACCAGAGCAGCCTTCGACCCCGGGTTTTGTTGCCGGAGGAGAAAACGGATCCCTGAGATGGCAGCAAACGATAGGACTGGTCAGCGTGACCAACTGCGGTTTTTTTTTCAACCGTCCACACCAACGCTGGCAAACAAAGCTGCAGCACTCAAGAGTGACTAAAAAGGAAACGGCGCAACCGCACCACAACAAAACAAAGCTGAAAATCAACAATACAAGCAAAAAATAACAAAACCGTATTCACATGGCCTCCAT
The DNA here is from genome assembly GCA_905338405.1 of Notodromas monacha. Lineage (NCBI taxonomy): Eukaryota > Metazoa > Arthropoda > Ostracoda > Podocopida > Cyprididae > Notodromas > Notodromas monacha. Next base: position 91,844 of record CAJPEX010000307.1, read on the forward strand.
TGCATCACCGCGCACCAAGCGGGTCTAGCAAGAGGCTTTTCAAATAAACTCGAAAAGTCAATTTTACCGCAAATCTCTCGCCCAGAAAAATTAGCAACCCTTCGAACTCCCATCCAGTACAAAAAAAGGACAAATGAGAACGGGCTTAAAAGCTTGTCAAGTCGCAGCATCACGACGCGCAAACACCAGGGAATCTGTGACGATGCCCACACACAGCAAGTGAGCACTGGAAGACCAATCAACCTCTAAAATCGTGACTAGAAACACGGTCACTTCATTCCTCAAACTAGAACCAGATTCATGTTTAAAAAAAAAAACAGACATGACCAAAAATAAAACTCGGGAACCCTCAGGTTTCTTCAAGGGGAGAAGCTAAAATCATCCAGAGAACGTGAAACGAAGCTCCCAAAATATTCCCATCAGAGGTGAACGGAGTATGAAAATATTCTTCGCAGAGCAACTATTCTAGATTATAGAATGCTAAATCCGCTAAATAAATCCATCTTTCGCAACATAATCAAGTATCAAAAATTAAATCATTTGCGCATTTTTACTTCAACAGTACCTTTGAGCCACATCACACTGGGACTGAATTTCGGTACATTTAATCAATGTACCAATCGCCAAAATCATTACAAAACCTAGACCAAATCCCACGAGTGTTCGAATAACCATGTATAATTGCAGATACAATATTAATACTTTTCAAATCTCCTCCAGAATGTCATCTTCCCCAGGCGATGACTTCTCAGATGCCATGTACATTGGACTTGAATTCTCGCTCATATGTACCAGTTAATCTTCACAACCAAGTTAATTTTGAAGCATAAAAAATTTGTCACAGAGCAACTCCCACACCAAAGCACAACATAATTAGTTCCATCACCTGTATTAGAAGCCCATTTCATTTTCAAATTTCCTAATTTCATTCCTTCGATAATAGTCGACGAAAGAAGTCCAAGATACATGAAATTGCAAGAAGCCTCGTCTGAAAGCTCCAGATTCACCTCCGCTGAAAATATAAAAAAAAAATTCATTGAAGCTTCGAATTGCAATCTTACAATGAATGCTACAGGGCTAGAATTAATTTCGAAAAAGAAATGAAATGTCCGGTGTAGTCTAGCAGGAATTAACGTTTCAGCAGTCATCTACCCAAGCACTTGAGCGAGTCCGCTCCGAATATATCCCACAGAATAAAGATGAAAAATAGTCGAGGGGGAGCGGGTTCATTTTTTTATATATCCCCAACGTCCACGACGACGAACTCCACAGCATGCAAAGTGTGCACGTACAAGCTTGCAGGATGCAGCTACAGCCCACCTCTTCCGCAGGATACAACGGAACAACCCGAGTAAACCGCGGAGCGTGATTAAAACGAGGAGTACGGTTGCTTCACAGCAAGTTGCTTTGGGTTTCTCTACGGCCCAGCGAGCGCTCGGCGGGTGCGAAGGGTTTCTCAAGTCCCAAGCACCCCAGCAAGACAAGACAGAGAAGAGAAAAAGGTGGGGGGAGAGGAAGTTGTTTTCTCAACGCACATCGCAACTCTCGCTCTTTTTTCTTTAGTCTTCTTATTCTTTTCGCTGAGGACAAGACGGGTTTCGTATCACCCGATGTCATTTTCTCGTACGTACTTCGTTCTTTCTTTTCTTTTTTTTTGCGGCAAAGCCGCGTGGCGGGCGACCGCGTTGGTCGTCAGCCAGGCCGGTCGCCCTTTTTCTGAGGTGGTCTCGAGACGTGAGAGCAGACTGTGATTGGTCTCGTGATTAGAGAGACTCGTGTGACTTTTTGGTCTCGCAATGCGAGAGACTCGTAGTGCGATGGTCTCGCAATGCGAGACGCGCAGTGTGATTTTTTCGGTCTTGTGACGCAAGACGCAGGCTGTGGTAGGTGCTTTTTTTTCATGGTTTGAAAAAAATGGTTAAACCACTGTGCCCCGAGGGCTACCGTGCGGATCGAAGCATCATCCCTCTCGCTAAGCAGTTTCGAGACAAAGGCAGTGCTGCAGTAGCGGCAGCGGGCTTAAACGAAGACTCCGGCTTTATGTCTTTCCTCACGAACAAAAGGGATGGTGGTCTCGCCAGCTGGAGGCCACCGTCAGATAAACAGCTTTTCTGTAAAAAAAAAAAAACAAGATTTAATTTAAGATAAAAAGTTTACGACTCAAGTACTGAACAACATTCGACAAGTACTAAAGGTTTACAAAAAAGGACCTCAAAATTGCACTCTTGAACGAGTTCCAAAATGCAGCGTGTCAAAATGTATGACAAATCGTGAAAAATACATCAGAAACATGAAAATTTTCCCGAATACTGACATTTATGGCAACTGAAGTAAGTTGAAGTACTTCCTAAGTTTTCACAAAAATGTTTTCCTCAAAAATGAAAAAGTTGGTTCAAGAAGTTATGCGCACTTTTGAGCGCTACCCAATACATTACAGTACTGCAATTGATAGGTACAGCTGAGCCTTGAAAACTCGAGGTCTCAAACCTCCCGAAGTGGATTTATCTGAAGCCCATGCCTGAATTCCATTAGAAATAATGCCTTAAAATCCGTTTCTCAAAAACTTTCCATCTCAAACTACCAGAAGACGAATTTTCCGGAGGCCACTTAGCATATTTTACTGGCACAGAAAAGAAAAAGCAATAAAAAGTACAGTAGCTTGATGCGTTTTGAGAGAACGTGGACACTTGCCTCCGAAGTTCAGCACCCTGTCAACTCATTCAAGAAGCAAATCAAGGCCCATAAAACCACCATTTTCAATTTCCTGTAATTTTGTTATCTACCAGCAAAAATGCTGGTTTCCCCGGATCGAAATCTCCCCAACTTTACTTCTTCGCTGGTCTCTCGAAGTTTGACCTAATTTACACAGTGTAGTTGGATATAGAAATAGAAAATAAGAATCCCAAAAGAATGAAGAAATGAATTGTACTCACCAACACAACGGCAGACAGCTTCTTCCCCCCATCGGCAGAACAGTATGACCTGTTACATGTACCGCAAACCAGTGGACACCACGTCCCCAGGGCGTAGATCAACCGCAAGAGTAGCAGCAACTAGACTGGTAACCGGACACATCCTCGGTAGACAAGAGAACCCTTCAAGATTCCAACCACGGGTTCGCAATGGAGCGCAATGCCAACGGTGCTAACGAGATTCCAGAACCATATTCTGAATATCTCCCTCCCCGACGGATGGAATCGCAACCCGTAAAAACAAAGAGGCTCGATTATCTCCGCGACAGCGCCTTTCAGAAAATGCACATTCCCCATCGGAAATAGCCGTGTGTACAGCTCAAAATTCGGCACATCTCCACGCAAACTCCAATTCAAGATTACACACGTGTGTTGCGAAGGCTCGTCCGATATCTTCCCATTCGGAAGTTTTCCTCCACGAACATTCAACAGCCTTATGCTTTGCGGCCCAGTGGCGGGAATGATCTGCGCGTGTCATCGTAGGCCAAGTGGCCTGAACCATCATCACCGAACAACCAGATACGGGAGATGAAACGGTCTGCAGCTGGCAGAATCTTAAGCATAAGGATCTCCATACAGGTCCTTCGCAAGAAATTCAAATTGTTGGACACGCAACTCCACACGAGAGCCCCCGAGAGGTGCTGCTGAGTTTTCACCAAGCCTCAACAGCAATGAGGATAATTCCGATTCAGAAAAAACCGTGAGGGTATATCGGCACACGAACGTTTTTTTCCACCGAAGATCAGATCAGGTCACAGCCAAAGGCAACGCGGGAAATCGCGATCACATGGAATACAATCCAATGTATCAGCGTGGGTTCGTCATCCAGGTCCAGCGATGTTGGGTTCGAGATGAACAGGCAGTTGTACCCGAAGTTTCCAGAAAACCCTGCTGCTTTCAGTGATGTCTCATTTGCATCACTAGAAGTGCCCTGTGCTCTTGTGAGACCCTGTTCATAGGCCTTATGATACGATCGTGTTGTATTGAGCAATGTATCGTTTTCATCACAAGGGTTTCGAGGGGTTAAGAAAATCCTGAAGCGAAGGTATTCAAAAAGCCCAGTTCAAACGATCTTAATGAAACCTTGTGGCTTCGAGCGGTGTCGTCTCGTTAACCCGAGTTCCTTGATATACCCATATAACGCAATCAAGCTCTGATAAAATCCTTCAAGCCGGGGAAAAGCATGATGCAAGAAAAACTTCCGAAACGGACGTACATATCCGAATCAAGTCGTCACAAGACTACCCGCATAAAGATCGAGAAGAGGCCCTTTCTTATCCACGCTTAGGGTAGAAGCCAGCAGTTGAGCCAGTTCCGGAAGACCACAAAGTAAGGTATTCCCAACCTTCAGGACACAAAACTCGCTCCAAGTTGGGGGTTTCGGATGTTCCCCCAGTCAAAAAGCGTCGACATGACAGGAACGGCGATGACCTGATGACAGGCAAGAAGGTGACCAAATGTCGAACTGGAGCGAATCGAACCTAACCGTCAGGACGTTCCTGTAAAGACAAACACATATCGCACGTGACAAGAACAATTATTAAACCTAAACTATCGCAGGGTCCAAGGTAAAGCGCCTGCCGATGTGTTTGCCTCTGATCAAAAATCTTGCTCTAGGACAGCTCAGAATTCTTGAACCTCCAGTAGAATGCAGCGAATCTATTCACGCGAGGCGTGTACTTTTCGACGCAGAAAATCAAGAGAAAACCTTCGAACGATACCGTCATTCCAGAGCACACACGGATTTGTCTTACTAGCATCTTCCGAAGTGCTGAAGCCAATCGCTTCCTAAAATGTGTAAGACACATGGTAAAAGCCTCGGGCGTATACCAACCCCTGAAGAATCCACCAGAAGAGGAAAGGGATAAATCCAAAATCCAACCAGGCTTCATCCACGACCAATACGCGACCATGAAGAAACGCGACACTTAGCGGTATTTCTTCGCTTCTTGAGATTTCCTACAGCAATCACATCGGCAGCGACAGAGCTCATACGCTGGCTGAACTAACTATCATGCGTATGCACAGATCAGATTTCCCTTTGCGCGAAATCATCTCCATAAAGGAAAGCTTTGCCACCGTCCGCGAACAGCATTTGGAGCTGAGCATCCGGCTACGAACACACCTGAGCACAGTATTCCACAACTTCGTGCAGATTCGGATCCAAGTGGAGGCACCTCCGCGGATAATGATCTCGGAAGATAATGCGCGAATTCATTCCACCAGTTTGATTCAAATCGTTGGCATAAACGGCAACAGCGATCTTCTCAGATGAAGGTTCTTCCAGTGATTCTCTTCTCTTCCACAGAACAGCAAGTTCGTCCGAGTCTTGTTCTTGGTCATCAACGATACGTTCTCCTCACGTGAAACCCACGTCGAAACGCTTGAGAAAAGAATACATACCCTTTTCGGATGATACTGCACTAATAGTCCACGTGCTCTGAAGTCATCTGAACGGATTCTCAACGAGTCGTAACAAGAGGATTCCAAAAACAAGCAAGTAGTCAATGCTTTCCGTTTTCAGCAATACTGAGACTGTCGCCTTGCTCACATGGAGTGTCGAATGTTACAACAGAGCCTGCTTGGGCAGGCTTTCCAAAGGAATTTTTCCCGTGAACCGAAAAGAATCGAAGGTGACTCCTTCACAGGAAGATACCACGGGATCGTGATTCATCTACCGAAGAACATTCCGCAAGAAACGCAGAGGCCACGTCCGACAATACGAAGGTTGCATTGAGGAGGAATCCTTTGTCATTCAAGCATCAGAACGCTTGAATTGTCACGACCTTCATGTGAAGCGAGGGAACTTCCAGGCAGCCATGACGCCGATCGTCAGTAGAGCATGACGCTCGTTAATCACAGAACACGTGATCCCAGACTTATTTCAGCTCCTCTTTCCCACACGTAACCGCGATGCTTGAAGCATACTTCTGAAGACGACCATCGTAGTCCTTGCCTCTGAACCGGCCAGGAGTTCATCACGAAGTATGAAATCTGGGAGTAACGCCGAGTAATAAACCATCAGCTCACCAGTCATTTTGTCTTCAAGAAAATGAACATCACAATTCACGACATTTTCCTGAAAAATCCACAACGTTGAAGCCATTGAGAGTCACGTCACACAGCCTTCCTTCTAAATGTACATTTCAATTCACGACATTGTTATGAAAACAACCACAACTTTAACGCGAATTAGAGTCACGTCGCACGGTTTCTCTCGAAATTAACGGACGGCTGATTGACAATGCTGAACAGATACTAAGCATAGTGTGGAAAGCACTCATATAGATCACCGCCGTGAATATTGAAAATACCCGCACTCGATCTACACGCTTATCGCTCAACGACTTGAAAGAGAATCAAACGATGCATGAAGATTGATATGTGTTACATGCATGGATCAAGTTCTACAAATCCATGAAAGTACCAAAATCAGTACGTACCCCCTTCATTGAGGCTAGTTGAACAGTGACTTTATTGCCGATTTCCAAACTTCAGTCAGAAGAGTTACAACCCATCCAACACGCCACGCAAAATAATCAAAATTAATGAAAACTCCTACGTCCGCAACCAATGAAATTCCAACACAAAGTGTGGATTCTTCCATGTCAGCTTCCCCACCCCTCCCCATTAAGAGGTCTCTGAAGGACGGCCCTCGTGAAGTTGGATCTAGTTGGTAGAGGTGGACACCTGATTCCCATCTTCTGGAATTTAGTAGATGTCGCTAAATATCGGAGCGTAACAATCTTTCTGCTGTTCCTCAGAAAAATCCACTCAAATGAGCAGAACTATGTTGCACCATCCATCACTTCATAAGGCGCAGCCATGATTCCATGTACTGCCTTGCTAGCTCAATACGGCTTGAACCTCTTACTTTCTTTCAATGCCAATAACATCTATGAATGTCAAATATGAACAAACATCATGCATATATAATCCAAAAAAGGGTCTCGCATATTTTCCATGAAACGCGTGTAATAAATGCAATACTGTACATGGAGTCCCAAATTTCAAAACAGATAATTTATCCGAAGTGAGTGCAACATTGATGATTATCGGGAACATATAATCTACAATTCTACAGTGTAACGTCGTATAGGAAACCATTTTCAGAATATTCATGTTTTATACTTGGGTCTATCATATATATATAGATATATATACTGTATAAAGGAGTAGAAAAAATGCTATGAAATTATTTGTGCAATTTATTATGATGCTCTACTTACTGCAGAAAATAATATGAACCTCAGTGCCACCATCAGTATATTTTCAAACGTACCACAATAAGTTGTGAGGCCTTATTGATATGAGTGCTGCTGATGTCCTCATTTTAATCAATGGACTTCGCGTAAGAATTTTTTTATATGCGCAGCAATAAAACACACACCAAATTCCTCTATCGAATCCTTCAACAGGAAAGTATAGTACAACAATAATGTGGAACAACTTTTATATTTTGCATGTAATAAAAGTGTAAACGATATTTTAGCACATTAATAGTATGATAGAAAAAATGTTCCCCCTTTATTATTGAAATTACATTCTTTTGTTGCACACAAATATGGTTCGCAAATAAAAATCAGGGTGCATAGCGTTGTTCTGATGTGTATATATTTTCACTAAATACGGAATGTGCCTGCTATTATGCCGCATCTATACTGTACATCAGTATGTTTGATGCAACAAATTGAGAGATCTTTCCCTTGAAACCAATTTTAATTGGTGTCTACATTTTGAACACCCACATTGCAGTGTCAAGTTTTTTTTGGGAAAGGCGCGTGCAATAATATATATATACAGTACTGATGCATACATATAGTGAAACAATAGCATTAGTATAAAGTTGGAAGCATGAGAAAGGCGCAGACATGGCGGAAATCCATGCATCAATTGAAAAATGGCAATGATGTTTAGCCCACCCTGTACTTTTTGATAGCAAAAAAAAATGTGTTTCGCGTAGTAATTTCATTAGAATTCATTCATGACCAGAGACTAGCTTTGATGTTGACTCATTATTTGCTTTATATCTGGGCTTGTAGATCAGCTTCATTCTGGGGGGCCTCCATGTCATTCCCAGCTTTCCCACCATGGCTCCCAAGTCAATTGAAGTAGTTGGCACAACTTCGAAATTGATCAGGATTTGGGTCAGAAGATAGAATATTTCTTGCCTTGCCAGTGCCTCTCCCAGACAACTTCTTTTGCCTGTAAAATTGAAAATTTAAACACACAGTATTAAAGCCAAATCTCTTCAAGTCAAATTTCAAGGGACCAGCATAACAAATAGACATATAAAGAGGTTTTCAAGTTATCAAAACAAGCATTTGTGTTGGGGAGAGGGGTTACAATGCTTACAATAAAGCAGGAAATATTTTAATTGATAATATTCTGTGCTTTGAAGTTTTTCATGAATGAGTTGACAGCTGGGTATACTAAACTTGGAGGCTAGGGTTTACTTGCCCAATTAGCCTTCCACTTCCTTTTAAAATGCATCAAGAAACATTTTTATCTGCATTTTTTCTTTTCTGTGTCAATAAAATAAAAGCCAAAATGCATCCAGAAAATTTTACTTATGGATGAGGTTTATTTATGGATGGAAGCTTTTGAATCAAGGAGGTTTTTAATGCATAGTTTCCTCGGCAATTCAACGAGGGACTCGACAAATTTTGACATTACAGTTATGGGGGTTCAACTATAAATCGTTTTATTATATGTCCATATACTGTATATGTACAGTACAGCTAGTACTGTATAAGAATGGATGGAAGAAAATTGATGGGAAGAAAAAATGGGAGCGACATCTGACCAACAGAAAAAGCGACGTTCTTATCCAGGTTCCTCAACTGTCCGCTGACGGGGTCGAAAAAGTGCTCGGGGTGGAAATCTTCCGGTCGCTCCCACACTTTCGGGTCTCGCAAGGCGGCATACAAATTAATGTATACCGGAGTTCCCGTCGGGATCTGGTACTTTTGGAACTCCACGTACGTCTCACTGCCACCTGCTGCAGCTGCATGTGCCAAAATTGGCACCACTCTGCCCCAGCGCAGCGACTCTTGCACCACGGCCTCGGTGTACCGCAAATTCGCCTTGTCCTTGTACCTGCGTTATATAGAGACGCGTTTCAAGCTTTGTACATAATATAAGTGGAGCTGCAATTTTCGTTGTTTATTCGAAATCAAATCCCTGTCAGCAATGGGAGCTTCTTTATTCGTACAGTGTTTTTGGTTACCCACGAAATCATTATTTTCTTGCAAAGTTTCCAGGAATATTAGAAAATACAGTATTGCAGCACAGCCGGTGGGAGATAATTTGAAACCCACTTCATAAAAAATCCAAAAAGGCAATTTTCCAATTGAAAAGTGTTCGAACTAAGCAAACATTCTTTTGTTTGCGACGCAGGATGTGAAGTTCCACCAAGAATGTCAATTGGTCAACATGAAATAGACGTAGAAATGACTTATTTACGCGAATATATGCGCGCACATTCCTGGATTTTGTATGCACATAATTAAAATTCGATTAATAGGCAAATGATACATTAGCACTCCCTTACTTTCCTGGTGTTCTGAACCCGAAATTTAGGGTTTTCCCCAGCTGAAAACGAAAAATGGTATCACACAACCCGGGTGCTCTTATTCCCCTTCAGTCAATGATGACTCATGTGTAGGACTTCGAAGAACTAAAAGCTGACATTTTTGTTTTGTTTTTTAACTTCCAATTCAAAATAAATAAAGAAAAGAAGTGATTGATCATTTTTTGGCAGGGAACAGGGAGATTTCCTGATGTATAGATGCACATTTTTTCGCGCATTTCTGAAATATGCAAATATAAAGCACCCCCTACAGTTTTTTTTTAGATATTCTATACAGAATAAAAGGGGATGCATATTTTTGCGAAAGTATGGTAGGTATAAAGTTGCTTTGAAGGATATCTTTAGTTTTCTTAATACTGTAGAATATTTCAATCTGGATAACTCAAACCTCTTTGTCAAGTATCTCCCTATATACTGTATACTAAAAAGGTTTCAAGTCCATGTTTGAATTCTCTTACGGAAACAATGCATCAAAAACCTCCCTCTCTCAAAGGCTTTCCCTCTTGAACCTACATAATTCAAGTATTCCTAGTTCCTTTTGTCTTTTAATTTATAGAAACAGGAAAATAAAAATGCAAATAAAAATTGTTACTATGACTGCATTTTGAAATGGGAATGAGAGAGTAATTGGACAAATGAAGCCTTCACTAGCAATTCAGCATCATCCTGACAACTCATTTGTGATCAGGGAATCAAGGATCACAAAATAGAGGAATAAAAACACAGGCAATCAGCCTCTTGAGGCTGAGAACACATATTCAAGGGGTGTCCTGGAATGTATGTTCCTATAGTTTTAATAAATTCTATTGAATGTTTTTAGCAGAGTCAAATAAGATTGAGAATTCAAGAGTTTGAACTCAATCAATCCACACAACATGATTGAATCACAAGATCAGATCACAGCGTAAATACAAATCACAGATTTGTGCACAAATTAGGAAAAGTGAAGGAGAAAATTGTCCCTCCAGAGTTCAGGACAGACTGCTTTAAAATTCAAATTTAATGAGAGCTTTTCTTGGTTTTTGACATTGTCTGGTCAGGTGAACTAACCAGAACATTCCAGAACATATTCTTGCATGTTTCCTGGCCTCTGATAGGCCAAAATAAAGAAAAGCAAATAAATCATTGTATTCATGCAGGAGGAAACCTTCATAAGTTTCCTCTCTTGCTTTCTCTGCAACATAATTCAAGAAGCAATTTAAGGCCCAAAATACCATAAACTAAAATACCCTGTAATTCCTTCTTCCCAGCAGCAACAAAAATCCTTGTTTCCCTAGCTGTTGGAAACCTCTCTATCATAACTCGCATTTTATTTATTTTTTGCTGGTTCCTTTGAGATTCCATTTAAAGAGGCTCGACTGGATTTAAAAAAAAGCAAATCGAAAGAAACCCCTCACATTATTTCACCGTGCGTCTCTGAGAAATTCTCCAATTCCGAATAAAGCTTGGCTTGGATGTCTGGAAGAGCAGCCAGCGCCATCAGAACCCACTCCAAGGTGTACAGAGACGTTTCCATTCCAGCAGAGAAAATGTCTCTGGCAACAATTTCTATTTCTTCATCTGAGGAGTAAAAAAGAAACGGGAGAAGCATGGATTTATTTAAATCATCCTTGCTGTGAAAATAAACAAAAAAAAAAACAAAAATAGCAAGTAAATAATTCACCTGAGAAAAGCGGATTTTCCGGAAATTTCCCCTGTTCGGTTTTGTAAGCGCTTACAATGCAATTGTCTGACTTGCTCGTGTCATCAGCAGCAGCAGAGTTTCTGGGTTGTTTCAAGACTAAATTCTTTGATGCCTTTTGCAACTCTTTGAAGTTCTTCCAAGCTTGGAAGAACCGTCTGCCGTGAAACGCCAACGTGAACCTTTGCATACCATTATGAAAAAGCAGTATATATACAACAGTTTTCGAAGAATTTATTTTAATCTGATTCTTGTGTACGAAAATCCAGTTTAAAAGTGAGCTTCCCCGGAAGAATGAATAAATCATTGCATTTTTTAATTAGAGTAAAATCTCATTGCACCCAACGTGCTGTTGGGACCAGAAAAAGCCTTTGTACAAGTTGAACCTCTCTAAGTCAAATTTCAAGGGAACTGAAACAAAATTTGACTTGGAGAGGTTTTGACTTTTATACATTGGAAGTGCAATAAAAGGCCCCATTTTCTGGGAAACTTAAAAAAATTTAAATGGTTATATTCTGAGGCTTAAATGGCCTCTTAAATGAGTTAAAAGTCTGCTGAACTTGAATGCAAGGGTTCATTTGCCCAATCAATTTTTTCACTTCCTTTAAACACATAAATTTATGGGTTTCTGGGTTTTTTGCTTTCCTTTTTCAAGAAAATAAGGGTCAACAGGCCACAGAAAATTCGACTTATGGAGGTTTGAGGGGAAAAGCTTTCGACTTGGGGAGGTTTTTACTCTATTGGTTCTAAGGGGATTCAAATGGGACCTGAAAAAAAATTTGACTTAGGGGGGTATTCGACTTAAGGAGGTTCCAGTTATCAAGGTTCACCATTGTAATACATCAAAAATCTAGCCTCTAAGAAATACCAATAATTATTCATTCACTATAACGAGCTTTGTGTTCAGTATTGGAGATTTTCCCGTATTTCAGGGTGGATTAATAATACTGTAATAATAACTGGAGCTTTTGAGACTTTTTCAAGAGGAATAAAAAGGAATGGAAAGCAGCATGCAGTGATGATGATGGGCAGCAGCAGCAGTCAATGTCCACAGTGGGAGGAACACCCAGTAGGATCCTACAGGGGTCTGGGGGGGAATAATAAGGACATCCTGTAACGTGTGTCTGTGGCCTTTTGCACCTTGAATTAATTTGCGTACTTGAAAACGCATCAATTAGCATTAAGTTGTCAGGATGGCCGAGCAGTGTAAGGCGCTGCGTTCAGGTATCAGTCTGGTTCTGCAGGCGTGGGTTTGAATCCCACTTCTGCAATCGTTTTTTCATTTTTTTGGTTTTTTGTTAGCACTGCGGACTCTCTACTACTTGTTCAATATCGACGTGGACTCAGCACACGTACCAGGGCATGTAGTTAAACGCGGACGCGAAGGTGAAGGTGAAAGCCCGGTCCGTGGACTGCAGAAGATGGCGGAACAGATCCTGGTTGGATGTAGATTCGGTCGTCCCGGTTGTCACCCAGTTGATGATGTTGAACGTGGCTGTTGCGAGGCTTTCGTGGATGTCCACGGGCACACCTTCACTCTCCTATATGTTGTGACGGAATAATTAGACTACCCATGACGTCACGCACTTTTCATTCTCTCGGGTGATCGAGAATGTTTCAGAACATTTGAGAGTATTCAAGATCCCCGGCTGAACCCCACAGCTGATTACAGTGTTTCGTTTCGAATTCCGCACACCTTTTGTATCAGTTCAGGTACATATGTATAAGAGGATGATGATGTTGATCATGATGATTACGTATACGTGTATTTCAACCAATGCGAGGGTTATTGGTTGAAACGACGAGGGATGGTTCGTAAAAGATGGCCATCACTTGCTGTCATAATCGGAGGCGGATGATGCAATTTTTATTTTTTCATTTTTTGCTCTTCAATCCTTCATTGATGTCTAATAAATGCTTCATCAAATACTCGAGCTACAGGAGGAAACAAGAAAAATACCTGGATAATTAATAATTCCATAATTCCTGGGGAAATTCTCAAGGTCGTCTACAAGTGGGACAACCCTCATATCATGATTTTTTTTTTATGATTTTCCATATCGAAATCATCGTTTATTTCTTTGGAGAATTATTTCATAATGTTTTAAAAACTTTATCGATCACTTCGAAGAAAGGAGGTAAAATGTTGAGTAGACTTCTGTCTGATGCTTGCGAGAAAGTTTTTTTTGTTGTTGCAGTACTGCTGTGATATTCTTGGATAAACTGCGTTATTTCTTCACGTCATTGAAAGTTGATTGAATGCCTTTTTATTGCGAGACCAAATGGATACTGTACATAAAATAAAAATATCATCGTTATGCGTTATTTGATGATGATGATGAGATCAATATGATGAATGCGTAAATGCATTCTTGCCATTGATTCATCGCACTCGTCTCACGGACGATTTGCTTCGTAAAAATTGTTTTGAAAACATTAATGTACAGTAAGTACCTCATAGATTTGCCTTTGAAATTTCAATATACCTTCAGGAACTTGACGATTTTCCCAGCCTCAGTCAGAACTCGCGAATCTGTTCCGTGTTTCCCGATTGCGCTTTCCCGGAAGATTTTTGCCAACAGCTTCCTGTGTTCGCGCCAAACTTCGCCATCAGCCCCTAAAATCCCTGCGAGAAAGATTGAGTCGAAATTATAATTTGCAATTTGCTTGATCAAATAATTCCCCTGTCCACGAACGGAATGTTGACATACAATCAGACCCCAATATATGTGGACGCCCCAACATATGGACAATTCGACTTAGGGACACTTGAAAACCAACAAACAAAAAATCAGGCACAACATCAGGACATTGGCTCAAGTTAGGGACAATTTTCTTAAATTTTCCCAAAAAATCAAAACATTCTGTTTTAGCATTTTGCTTTCTATTCTGAACAAATCAATAAGCTACAGGTGAATTTTATTACATTTTTTGAAGACTTATTTCCAATTTTTGAAAAAAGGACATTCACAAAAATTTAAAAAAATATGTCAGGATAAATTCACTCCAATTCATAATCATCATAAGCAAGCTGATTTTGTGCTTCTTCTTTCAGGGTTTTTTTTTTCTATCATCTGTGCATATTCTAACAAGACAACTAACAACATGTTGACTAACAATAGCGTATTATAACAATATGTTTTCTTTGCTTTTTGATCTCCTTTTGATGCCAAAAGATCAGATTCTACATGGTTTTGTTCTGCGCTGTTGTTTTCTACAACTAGAAGTCAAGGGAACAATTTTTGTTACATTTTTTTGGAGGACTTATTTCCAATTTTTGAAAAAAGGAGAAAAAATTAAATACATTAGCATTGAAGTCTAGGGGAAACTGAGACTTGACTTAGGGACATTCCAACACCAGGACACTCTTGATGTATCAATCATGTCTGCATCACTGTACACTGAGACCCAAAGATGCAAATTTTTCTCCCAATAAGTGTTATTGGGAGAAAACCCAGCTACTAGGGGAGCATGAAAAATAAATCACAGAAGTAATAAGGGTGCAGTCCCAAAAAAAAATAAAAGGAAAAAAGATATGGAATGCATATTCAATAGTGGACAACTGAACATACACATGACAGGTATGTGGGAAATACAGGGACAGAATCATGGACTGTCATGAGTCATTGTCATGTTAAAAGATCAAGTCACAGAATTATTTTTCATGAAATAATTTTAACTGCAATTGCCTGGACAAAATTTTAGATAAACATACTGTAATGTCCTTAATTGATAGTTTTGATGGTTTTATTATGCTTGAGAGAATTTCCTGTGGACCAGCAAAACACTTCCACAGACTGGCGTCAATCTGCATCCATTGGTAGAATAAATACCATTAAATGTCTTTCCAAAAATTTGGAAATACAATATGGTAGTTGAAATCATTTGATGGAAAGTTAAAGTTGGCTTTTCTCCTAATAACACTTCAGACACATTTTTACCTGCCGAAATAAATTATTTGAATTTTTCATTCTGAGAAACCTTTCTGCAAGTCCACCTTTGTAAGTTTTAGATGACATTTAGCAATAGCTGCTTCATAGGAGTCTAACTTAATTTTTGCAAGAATAAGCAGAAGCTTTTAAATTCCTGCCATAAAACTCTAACAAGCAACATTTTTCAAGTCTGTAAAAATTTTAATAGACTTTGTTGGTCTGCAGAAAATCTTCTGGGAATTTGCTGGTCTACAAAAAAATTTATGGAAATTTGCCAGTCCACAAGGTTAAGGAACAATGTAATCTAAGCAATAAAATAATTCCTCTTGGACGAAATATTTGGTGCAAAAAATATTGTAAGTCGATGAGAGATTCTACTGCAAACTGTATCATTTTCATTGACATCCAGGAGGAGTTTCAGGCTCCCAAAAAATAAAAAATAATTTAACGAACTCATTTCAAGTCTGTCAGTTCAAGTCTGTAAAAATTTTAATAGACTTTGTTGGTCTGCAGAAAATCTTCTGGGAATTTGCTGGTCTACAAAAAAATTTATGGAAATTTGCCAGTCCACAAGGTTAAGGAACAATGTAATCTAAGCAATAAAATAATTCCTCTTGGACGAAATATTTGGTGAAAAAAATATTGTAAGTCAATAAGAGATTCTACTGCAAACTGTATCATTTTCATTGACATCCAGGAGGAGTTTCAGGCTCCCAAAAAATATAAATAATTTAACGAACTCATTTCAAGTCTGTAAAAATTTTAATAGACTTTGTTGGTCTGCAGAAAATCTTCTGGGAATTTGCTGGTCCACAAAAAAATTTATGGAAATTTGCCAGTCCACAAGGTTGGGGAACAATGTAATCTAAGCAATAAAATAATTCCTCTTGGACGAAATATTTGGTGCAAAAAATATTGTAATCAATAAGAAATTCTACTGATGCAAACTGCATCACCTCCGTTGACATTCAGGAGGAGTCTCAGGATCCCAAAAAAAATTTAACGAACTCCCAATTTTTTTTTTCGGCTCGAGTACATCAACTGAAGAGTGAAAACTGTGAGTATATTTTCCTTATAGTCTCTCGTTGAGTGAGTTCGTGAATCATGAGATTCATGACTGACTGACTGACTGACTGAGTTCACCTCTTCGACCGACGAGACGAAGCACGATGTCGTCGGACCGATGATGGAAGAACTCTCCGTTGCGAACCAGGGCTTCGTGAATTGAGTCGTGGTCATTGATGGCGACCAAATGACCACCAGGCAGCGTCAAACTCACCACGGGTCCGTATGCCTTGGACAAATTCATGAACAATTTCGCAGCATTCGATTCCTTGAGCATCAGCGGCAAATTTCCTGATGAAGCAAATTAAACACAATTATGTCTACTGTATTAGCTTTCGAAATTTTGAAATTTGGAATTTTAGAAACGATGAAAAGAATATTTTGAGCTCGGAATAATCAATTCCAATGCTTGAAAAGTCCTCAACCAATTTTCTTCGCACACAAACAACTCATTTAGCATTAAATATTTGAGTCCATTAATTAGGTCAGTGTTTCCAACCTTTTCTGGTCCCATGGACCGGCAAATTTCCAAAATATTTTCTGTTTTCTCAGAACAGAAAATATAATGTTTCATTCGTTTCCTCAGGTCATTTTGATTGCGTCAGGGTTCGCCAAATTAGGATATTTGCAATACAGTGGGAACCCGAGATTTGGACGCATCTGGTGCTTGGACCTTGTCTTTAAGTCAGAACGTCCGCATGTCGAATCACGTTTTCCCACAATAGGCCTCAATGGAAACGTATTTAATTGGTTCTCTAGGTCAGGGTTCCCCAACCTTTTTGCTCCCGCGGACCCGCAAATTAAAAAAAAAAAATCTGCGGACCAGAAAAGTTTCATAAAATTTTCTAAGGACCAGCAAATATTCATAACATTATTGTATGCTCAAAAAAGTGTTGCTTGAAAGACAGCTTGAATAGCAGGTATTTGAAAAGCTTCTGCGTTTTTGGCAAAATTAAATCAGGAACCAATGAAGCAGCTCTAGTAAAAAGTCTTCAAAAAATGGAAAGGTGGGCTTGAAGAAAGGTTTTTCAGACTCAAAAATTAAAATAATTTATCAAATCAGGTAAAAATTTGTCTGAATGAGAAAAAATTTATCGAATCAGTTAAAAATTAGGAGAAAAGCCAAGATATATTTTTCATGAGATAATTTAAACTGCCATTGTCTTGCCAAAAAATAAAAAATAAAGATACTGTCACGTCCTTCAATTTGTGAAAAATTCATTAGCCTGGAGAAACTTCCCGCGGACCGGTAGAAAACGTATGCGGACCGGCGCTGGTCCGCGGACCACGGGTTGGGGAACACTGTATTAGGAGATTAAACCGAAATTGGCAATACAGGTTTTTTAATTTTTTTTTTACTAGCCAAATATGAAGAAAAAATTTACTACAGGCCAAGCTTTTGTCAGGGTGGATCTTAGTGATTTGCAAAAAATCAGATTTGCTCTGATTTTTACATTAGTTGACAAAATAAAATGTAAACATTGCTTTTTTTTAAACTTGCGAGTGGGATTTTCTTTCCCATTTATTCGAACTGCATTTATCTACATAAATTGTGCATTTTTGTACACAGTACAGTGAAATCCCATTACAGCAAACTCGCAGGGACCTGAGAAAAAATTACCTATTACTATAAATATGATTTTTAAAGTATAATATGATTTTTAAAGTATAACAGATAACTTGGCACAAAATCAGGGCCAAAATTGGTTTTAATGATATAAAAGCTTAAAATGAGTTCATTAAAATGATATTCTTTGAACATGTGACCCATGGAGGAATTCCTAGGACCAAGAAAGAAAAAAAATCACTGTAACAAAAAGTTTGTTGTAACGAGATCTTTCGTAACTGAATTTTACTGTATCGTGATGTAGAGTAAATTATTGTACATTCCTGCTTTTAATCCTCGGTCATAAATTAAAATTAACTTGCTTTATTTTAGGATTATCTTCACTTTTTTTCATTTTTAGCATTTTGTTGTTGTTAGTTTCTCCAATGAAGTTGAGGTAATCAACGTTAATTATAATCTCGAGAAAAAAATGATGTCTCACCAATCAGCGGATATCCCGGGGGTCCAGGCGGAAGCTTGCCTCTCCTGGGAACTCGCCATTTCAGGAACCAATCGGCAAACGCAAGGACGCCAAAAATCGCTGCAAAAATCGCACTCGTTATACCGAATACCATTTTTTTTTAAATTTATTATCTGTGCAATTCTGATGCTGAACGCCGAATGAAGCTGGTTGTGGTAGACGGCAATCCATTTTATCTGGTTTCGAAAGCCACTATTTTGTACAAAAAATATTAAGACGCTTATTATTGTTGAAAGAGATTTATTTTTAATTTCTGGTGGTAAAGTTGTTGGCTTCTTTACATAAGAAGGTAAACCCATTTTGTTGTTGTTGTTGAGGGGATGACGATCTGGCTTTTGATAGTGATGGAAATTCTCTGAAAGGATCCTTTGTTGAACATTTTGTCCTTTTCCCCTTTTCTCTATGAATGGACAACGCTTCCGAATTCTGCTTTCTTCACGAAGTAGTTCCAAAAGTCTTTTTTTTTTTTGTGTGCATTCAGCCAGAATTCTCCGCTTGAATCATGGCTTTGAAGAGAGGAAAAAGGGGCAAATATTCTGGGTTCTTTTGTATACCAGCGCAATTTCAAGAAAAAAGCACAGTCATTCGGAATATATATATATTAGAGTGCTTTTCAGGAAAAGTTGGTTGTGTGCTTCACTCTGCAATAACTAATGAATCAATCTTTGAATTAATTTCCAAGTCAGCCATATTTGATTTTGAAGCAAGGAATAAAAAAACCATCAATGAAGTATGCACCTGCAGATCATTATTTGCAGTTTGCAAGATGAAATGATGAAAAAAATGTTGCTGATTCAACTTCAATGATGCTTCAAGATGGGCATTCCTTCAGAATCTTTCTAAAAACTCTGATAAGATAGAAACTAGTACAGTACTATATACGGCACAAATGGGACAAAGCAGTTTAACTTTGCCTCATTTGGTTTGAGGCAAAGTGAATTCCATCCTTTATTGCGGAAATCGGCAACAACAAAAAATTGTGGAACCCTTTGAAAAAGAGATATGCAGCAGAAACTCTGAACCATCAAGTTTATATAATGAAAATATTCTCAGGTACTGTGATGATTGCTCGGAATAGTGGGAAACATTTTGAGGCAAGACTGACTAGGGTTCAAATCCCAGAAAAGGTTTTTTGTTCTGATTGCGGCTTCACCTGAATGAGACCATTTCCTCCACTGATTTGGAAAAGAATAAATGATCACTAAATAACAATAATTTTGTATCTGTTAGTCCCATTTCCTCTACTGGCTCCATAGCTGCTACTTCTTCATTTCTCCATTATTTGCTATTTTAGTACTTTCTGTACTCCATTTGGAGACAACATAAATTCTATAACAAAATGGTAAGCCCTTTTTCTACTATTGCATTCATTCTCATCAAATTGAAATGATTTGTCCAGAATTACGTTAAAAGTTAGGGAACTGGAAGTTTCTTGTGGGTGTTTCCCACAGCACATAACTGCTGCTTTTTTCCAGTTGAAAAGATGCGTTCCTCAATTTTTCTCTAGACTAGCATACAGTAATTGGGTCTAACTGATCCAAAAAGAATGGAGTCTGATTTTCCCAACAAAAAAATGAATTGGAGCATTATCTACATTCTACACTCTACAGCTTAGGATAAACCATTTATCTTCAAGAGTTAACTTACATTTAATTCACCCATTTACACTGAATAAAATGCACAAAACATTCGTGGTGTGTCTCATAAATAAGTTGACACAATATTTGAAAAGAGGGGAAATTCTGTGCGTGGATCCAAGTGACATCTGCCTGCAACTGTCACAAACTGAGCAGGAGCGCGTTCATTCGATGGCCAAGTATACACGAGTATAGGTGTCGCTCGCAAGCACCCTGAACCTGAAATTGACCCACGCAGCCTCAATACTTCCCGTTTCCTTCTGATTCGCAAGCAGCTCATTCCGTTCGTGTTCGTTCCATATGCACTTTCGTCGTTCGAATCAGCTGAATCCTGGGATCCAAAGTCACATCCGATGTCCTGTGACATTCACGCTGCACATGGAGCAGAGCCCATTTCCTGCACACACAAAACACGTCCGATACTCGAGTTAAGTCCAGTAGATCATGAGTAAGGAAGGAAGCAAGCAACCTGTGTGGCGTTTTCCAACAATTCCATTTTTCATATCCAAAAAACCAGAAAATTCGCGACCGATCGGATAAATTCTGTTCCATCGCATTCACACTCAGAGAAAAAAGAAAGATAAAGAAAAAAAACACGCACTCTTCGGAAATATTCTCAAACAAACAAACAAACACTTTTCAATGATTTTACAAACGAACAAAGGAAAAAAATGCATCCACATTCGCACGATTCCCTTCTTCTCCCGACTCCGCGAGGAACTCACTATCACAGCTATCAAACAAACAAACCAAACAAAATAGTAATAATCTGCCCCCGAAAAATATGTGTAAAAACCGAGGACACTGTTGTTGAGATTCCACACACGAAGATGTAACTCCAAAGCATCCAATTTGAAGAAACCTAAAGAATTGCCCGAATTCTCTTATCCACTTATTTTTTTTTTGCAGGGGCCACAGGCAGCAAAGAAACTGGAAAAGGCAAAAATGACAAAAAGGAAAAGAAAACTACGCCGATAATATTTCCCACCCATCTTTTTTTTTCTCCTAAACAACATCGACAATTCCCTTTTACTTTGCTTTCCCCTGCTCATTCTTCTTCCTCTTCCACCTTCTTTTTTTCTCTTACTCCTTTTTTTTCTTCTTTTCTGATCACATTCGCCCAAAAACAGCGAGGAAAAAACACTCATTTGTTTGTTTGTTTCGTCATAGTAAAAAAAAAAAAAAAGGTACACTTGACGTCGTCTCCGCTCTTCTCTTCGCCTCTCGCTTCATTCGTTGGAAACCAATCCCAGATTGAAAAATAAGAGAAAAAACATTAAAAAAAAAGCAGCAATGATAATGATGCACAATAATCATGAAAAAGAAGGCGGAAAAGATTTCCATCCCTGACCGAGGGAGGGAAGGAAAGTAAGCACAGCACAGTACCGATCATCAAGTGATAGACAGAAGTGAAGGAAGAAACAAAATACCACATGCTGAGGAGGCGAGACGGAGAAAACAACGAGACGAGTAAAAAACTCTTGGATTTCTCAGTTCCAACGAGAGACACGCGCTTCTTATTCACGATAATCAAAAAACACCATCATCATCATCATATAGTCATAATCATCAAAAAAATGTTCATCGCACTCCCAAATCGAAGGGGGGGGAAGGGGAGGAAAGGGGGATGTGTGTGAAGGCAGAGAAAATAAAACCCAAGAGCAACGACGAAGACGACGACGACGACGTTTTCTGGTGCAGAGAGTGAGTTTTCAATTGACTTGACATTTGAGAAAAATGACGTAACGAAGAAAGCCTGAGTGAGTGAGTGAGTGAGTGAGTCGATGAGTGAATAAATGAGGTCGCATCACAGGATTGAGCAGGACATGGAGCAACATGTGCTGCCTCGGCCCTTGGACTTGTGCCGCTGGTCTGCAAAAAAAAATAAAAGAATAAAGGAAATTAGACTTTCATCCCCCGTTTGAATTCTCAAAATTGATTCGACTGAAATCACCTTGCGAATTTGGCTCGGGCAAGTTCTCTCTGGGCACCAAATGCATGACCGTCGTCTTGCCCTGGTGCAGCCCCAGGGCACCCAGTGTCACGTCGCCATGGAGGAACCGGCCCTGGTAGATGAGGCGCAGGATCTCGGCCTTGCCAACACCTTCCTCTGCCCACTCTGTGTTCGGAACAAAAAACAAGAGAGAGAGAGGGAAATGATGAATCAGTATACAGTAGGTTCTTGCATCAATTCAACCATAAAGACAAAAAAAAAAAAGAATTAGTTTTCCGTGAACAGACTTTAAGCATTCCAATTGGGGGAAGAACAATCAGAATACAGTGAGACCCCGAGATTCGGACGTAATTGGTGCATCGTCAAGAGCGTCCCTACGTCAAAATGTCCCTAAGTTGAGTCTCATTTTCCCTTAGACTTACATTATATAATTTTTAATTGGTCTTTTATGTACAAAATACTCCCCATAATTCCATGAACATAAAAATTGTCTCCCAATTTAAACTGGTTTAATCAATATATTTCAGCACAATGTCGACATTTGGGGAATTGAATACAGATAACTCTGTACAGTACATAGAAATGTTGGCATTCTCTGTAAAAAAAAAATAATGTTCAAGTGAAAAAGGGAGAAGGAAGTAATTTTTTTAGATTAGTTGAATGGATGGTAAATTGGTGAGAGAAATGCCCAAGAACTTTTCATACATCAATGAAAATGGCGGAATTACCTTGGAAGACCTGGAGGCAACCCTTGGGAATTAATGCCACGTTGATTTCAAGAATTCTGAGGGGAAAGCTGGGCTAAAACAACAAAATCTGAAGGAAGGGCGCCTCATCTTTTGAGTGAAGAGCAAAAATCTGTCACGGTGAATTTTGCAAAACATTCCGAAAAAAATTTGTTGAACAGGGCTGTTTATTTGTGTGCCAAAGAATATGTTTTCCCAAAAGAATAATTTTTGTTTTCAGCTCGATTATACGCCATTTTCATTGCTATTCCGAGAACTTTTGTTAGAACCCTCGTACGCACTAGTTCGCTCGAGTAAACGGAAAAATGTAAAAATTCATCTCTATTTATCCCCCAACCCCCACCGTCATCTCGTAACTTTCTCGCAGATAAAAATTAGTTCTTTTCTTTCTTTCCAACGCCACGAGACCACCTCATTAGTTTTTAAACATAAAACACAGCCCCCACAAGGAAATACAAAAATAAAAAAGAGAGAGAGAGAACTATTTCCTTCAAGAGAGAGAGATTTCAGCTTCCGCATCCGGAAAATGATTTCGACAACCGAGGCGCGCGGAAGTGGGGAATTTCGAGCTCACGAAATCACCGTGTATATACACCGGAGACGCCGCCGGTCAAAAAATCCGCCTCTTCCGTAAGAACAAAATAAAAAAACGGGTAGGTTTCATGATTGTAATGCATACAACAACCACACGCCCCTTCTTCCTTTATGATCCACAGTTAGCCAACAGAGGAAACGTATTTCAACGTGCTCCGTTCGGTGAGGCCTCCACATGCGGACAATTCGACATAGGGACACTTTTTTTTTTTAAAAGTAAATAATATTTTCAAACGGACCGACATGCGGACACTGGCTCGGCATAGGGACATTGTGTGCAAAAATTGCAAATAAGTTTCAGGCCAAATTACAAGAAACAGATATTTCCAACCCTAAAATTGATATAAGGAAAGTTCTTGGGCATTTCTCTCACCAATTAACCATCCATTTAGCTAATTAAAAAAAATTCCCCAAAGCATGAAAGGGACTTCCTTCTCTCTTTTTCAATTGAATATTATTTTTATAGAGAATGCCAACATTTCTATGTACTGTACAAAGGTATCAGTATTAATTTCCCCAAATGTCCATATTGTGTTGAAATATATTGATTGAATCGGTTTCAATTGGGAGAAAGTTTTTATTTTCATGGAATTATGGTGAGTATTTTGTGCATGAAATACCGAATAAAAATTATATAATGTAAGTCTAAGAGAAAATGACAGTGACTCAACATAGGGACATTTTGTGATAAAATTGCAAAAAAGTTTCAAACCAAATTACAAGAAACAGATATTTCCAAAGCTAAAATTGATTTATGAAAAGTTTTTGGGCATTTCTCTGACCAATTTACCATCCATTTAGCTGATTAAAAAAAAGTACTTCCAACATGGAGGGACTTCCTGATCTCTTTTTCCCTCGAATTTTATTTTTACAGATAATGCAAACATTTCTATGCACTGTACAGAGGTATCATTATTCTATTCCCCAAATGTCCATATTGTGTTGAAATATATTGATTGAATCAGTTTCAATTGGGAGACCATTTTTATTTTCATGGAATTAAGGTGAGTATTTTGTACATAAAAGACCAATTAAAAATTATATAATGTAAGTCCAAGGGAAAATGAGACTTAACTTAGGGACATGTCAACTTGGGGATACTCTTGAAGCACCAATTACGTCCGCATCTTGGGGTCTCATGTATTAAACTGTACCATGGAGTCCAACTTGGGCAACAAATGTTTAGAAGAAACAATTTCATTGCTTCAAAGCCCCACTATAAAAAAAAGGAAAAAATTCCTCTCACATGGAGTTTGAATTGCCTGCTACACTGTCTCCAGCATAAGGGATGTACTGTACATTATTCCCCATCCTTGAAGTCACTCATGCGCCCCCATGAAAGAGGGAGTGAATGAGGGGGGGAGGGGAGGGGAGGGAAGGGGCACAGCTCAGAGTCTAGGAGCCAAAGCATAAGGGATGTACTGTACATTATTCCCCATCCTTGAAGTCACTCATGCGCCCCCATGAAAGAGGGAGTGAATGAGGGGGGGAGGGGAGGGGAGGGAAGGGGCACAGCTCAGAGTCTAGGAGCCAACATGTTTTTTTGCTCCCGCGAGACTGGCCATCATCAAAAGGAAGAACGGCACAGTGCATCATGTTCACGTGACGCACTTTTCCTCTAGCATTATTGTGCACGGTAATAAAACGCACTCTTTTCTAATGTCGGCTACTGGAGCCAGTTTCCGGGACTTGACACAGGTGTCGCCTGCATGTCAAAGGAGAGCCCTGGTCGTCCAGTACAGTACAGGCTCTCTCGCTCCCAACAATCTCATCTACAACTAATTTCTCCACATAACGATTTTTTTTTGGTCCCATAGACCAGTGTTTCTCAATTTTTTTGGGCCTACAGATTGGCAAATGTCCAAAAAAAAAAATATTCTGTGGACCAGCAAAGGTTCAGACATTCGAAAAGTTTGTGCTTTTTTGAAGAAAAAATGAGTTGAGAAACATTCCTTTAATATCTTTAAAATTTAGATGTGGGCTTGAGGGTTTCTCAAAATGAAAAAAATTAATATAATTAATTTCAGCAGGTGAAAATTTTGCTTCCAGATTCTAAAAAGAAAAATCGACTTTTATTTTTCAACTAAAAATTAGAGAACTCGCCCCATGTTACAGAGGTTCTCTACAACGAAATTCTCTCCACAAGGAATTTTTCTTCGTCCCTTAATTTTTTTTCTTTGTAGAGGGAGTCCACCTGTATCATCATTGTCAACAACCACCACCACCCTCACCTCTGTCCTGAGTTCTTCTATTGCCCGCCTGAGAACAATATAAACATGACCAATCTCTTCCAGAAAACAACTTTTTGAAAAGCCCCGCTTCATCTGCCAACCCCTCTTTCTCCTTTTTTTTCCAATAAAAAAAGGAAAAAAGGAGGATAAGAGGAAGAAGTAAAAAAAAAAAAAAAAAAAAAAAAAACATTATTGTGCACGGTAATAAAACGCACTCTTTTCTAATGTCGGCTACTGGAGCCAGTTTCCGGGACTTGACACAGGTGTCGCCTGCATGTCAAAGGAGAGCCCTGGTCGTCCAGTACAGTACAGGCGGACTCTCTCTCGCTCCCAACAATCTCATCTACAACGAATTTCTCCACATAACGATTTTTTTTTGGTCCCATAGACCAGTGTTCCTCACTTTTTTGCGCCTACAGACTGGCAAAATTCCAAAAAATTTCTGTGGACCAGCAAAGGTTCATAAAATCTTTGCAGATGCAAAAAATTTTGTTTGAAAGACTTCCGGGCAGGTATTTGAAAATTTTGTGCGTTCTTCAAGAAAAAATGAGCAAAAAACCAATGAAGCAGCTATTGTAGAATATCTGTAAAAATTATATGTGGGCTTGAAGAAGGATTCTCAAAATGAAAAAAAGTTAATATAATTAATTTCAGCAGGTGAAAATTTTGCTACAAGATTATAAGAAGAAAAGCCTACTTTTATTTTTCAACTAAAAATTAGAGAACTCGCCCCATGTTACAGAGGTTCCCTACAACGAAATTCTCTCCACAAGGAATTTTTCTTCGTTCCTTAATTTTTTTTCTTTGTAGAGGGAGTCCACCTGTATCATCATTGTCAACAACCACCACCACCCTCACCCCTGTCCTGAGTTCTTCTATTGCCCGCCTGAGAACAATATAAACATGACCAATCTCTTCCAGAAAACAACTTTTTGAAAAGCCCCGCTTCATCTGCCAACCCCTCTTTCTCCTTTTTTTTCAATAAAAAAAGGAAAAAAGGAGGATAAGAGGAAGAAGTAAAAAAAAAAAAGAAAGAAAGACGGAAGGGTGTCTTCGCGAAATAGCGGCGAGTCAGAAAGCCACGAAAGTCTTCACACCCCCCCTCCCCCCATTAATTACGTAACTAATTCCTCTGCTTCCTTCTTCTTCCACGTCGTCCACACAAATACAGCAGATGATGATATTCCCTTCGTACATTAATTAGCAGACAGACCCCCCGCATTATGAATTCAGAGGCGACTCAAACGAAGGGGACAGGTGACGGTGAGGCTAACAAAAACAACAACACATCGCCACTCGTCGTCGTTGACCCCCACTCCCCCTTGGCAACCCCTCAATTCCTCCAACATCAATAAGAGAAAAAAAAACACCCATTCAATCGATCAAGGCATCATTTATTTTTATTTCATCGACAATCAGCCTGAACGCGTTCCACCTGAAGACGAGGATGAGAAAATGAAAGAAGTTTGATAAACCAGACAAGAGGCTTCTACACTTTGTATTACTCCGATCTCAGTCTAACTTCGAGTCGAATTTCAAGGAACCACCAAAATAAAAATAGAGTTAGGCAAGTTTCGAGTTAGGAAAGCAAGAGTATTGTCGTGGGAAAAATTGCAGAATTGCAGGAAATTATAAATTGTGATATTTTGGGTCTTGAATTTATTTGTGATTGAGTTTAAAGAATGCTGAAGTTGAAGACAGGGGTTCATTTGCCCAAATACTGTAAGTTGTGGCGGGATAATTAGATCATCAATAATATCATGTGTGTCAAATTATCTAAAATGCTCTGGAATAATTTAATTGGGCTGCCTTTAGAGAGCAGTCCATGTTATTTGAATGTTCCAACCATTAATTTATCCTTTTCAACCAATCAGGTGCAACAGTGCAGATTCCTAGAAGAGAGAGAGAGAGAGAGAGAGAGTGAAAACCATAGTTGACTGAATAACTAGTCAAAACCAGCACTTTCTGTTGAAAGTTTTTCTAAGCATCAGCACATGGTTTCTCAAGCATACAAACCCCTTTTGACATGAGTTTTGTTGGGTGCATTTTTTCTCCCCCCCCCCCCCCCCCCCCCCCCCCCCCTAC
>CAJPEX010000308.1:0-122844 GCA_905338405.1 Notodromas monacha
AAGCGAAGAAAAAAAAAAAAAACGCCGGAAATAAGCGATGCCAGACACGTGTAACAAAGTGAATATCAGCAGCAACAACAACATCAGCTGAAAAGAAAAAAGCGGAGGGAAAAAAATGTGGTACTGTCGTACGCTGTATGGAAGTACGGAAAGGAGCTGGAAAGGGCTACAAGTTTTTCAATACTCGAGCTTTATGACCCGCGTTCGCGTCGCGAATTTATCGTCAACTTTCCGAACATCAGAACGCCTAGAAAATATTCTGGCACTTTTCTCTTCGGAAATAATGGGATCAAACTCAATTTGAGACTCATTATAAAGGGTTTCTTCACAATTTAATCTTTGGTTATCGACGTAAGGTTTATTACTTTTTTGTGGGTAAACTGCTGTTACTGTATTATTGCTTGCATCTGAAACCAGGCGATTCCCAGAATGCGTTTAAATATAATTTTAAAAATAAATTCACGAGTTTCAGCGGCGTTTTTTTCCCCCGCGAATATACTTGAATACTTCAGTGTAATATGAAAAAGACAACAAGTTCCGCGTTTGAGAGACGCTGCAGTATCCTGCAATCAATATTTTTACATTATTTCTTAGCAAATAATGGCGGAAAGTTTTTAAGAGGAATTTCAGTTTAAAAATTGATCCCCTTCCTTGTTTGCATGACAAAATCCGTGGACTATTTTGAAACGTTCCACATGGCACTATATTAATCACTCTGTGATTTAATTAAAATTCAAACACACAAGTCCGAGGGTGAAAAATACGAGCCAATTGATTCTACGGAGATAAAAAATTCAAAGGTTAATTTTGAAAAATATTCTCAGCTCAACCCCGATTTGTAGAATATTTGCAGATGCCAGAACCTCCATAACTCGAATTTTTTTAGGCTTTTTGGCTATCATTTTATTTACACAGGAAAGAGAAAAGCAATACCAAAAGCAACTTGATGCGTTTTGAAAGGGAGTGAAAGAATTTTTTGTCAAATGAAACCATTGCCTCCAAGTTCAGCATGCTTTATACGCATTTAAGAAACAATTTAAGGGCCAGATCATCATCATTTACAATTTTCTGCCATTCTTCTGTTTCCCACAGTATATAGAATGTTTGTTTCCCAAACTCAAAAAAGTCCCAAACTCGAATTTTTCGCTGGTTCCTTGAAATTTGACTCAGAAGTTCGGCTGTAGTACTGTATATGGAATTATCTTGATCATATGTCCTACTCTTCAGTATTCAGCATCCATATAACCCCTGAATGATGCCTTCGGGTTACCCGCGGTGAACTTAATCATTCGAAAAATATATACTTTCCAGAAGAGTGCATGGAGGAACCCTATACAGTGTAGCAATTGCATGGACCTTTGACCTTGACGTCAGTCAGTTCGCCTACTTGGTAGTCGCAAGTAGACGCGTTATATGGAAGGGTCTTTCCAATCTACTCGCACTTTAGGTGCACGGTAATGTAGTCGTCTAGCGTTCTTCCAAGAAAAAAAAACCCCCCATTCCAGCTGGGGTATATAAAAATAACTCACCTGAAGTGGGTGACCTCCATGTAAAAAAAAACAAAAAGGGATCTTTTAAAAACAAACCCGAAAAGAAAAAAAGCGCCCAAAGGCATTCTCTCATCAGTATAGTTCCCCATCAGCAGCAGGAACCTTCATCCCTCGACCCAAAAGCAACAATGCTGACGGTAGCATGCGGTTTAACGAGACAAGGGCCAAAGGGAGATCCCCTTTTGGCGTGGGGGGTTTGTCCAGCAGCTTGCCGGCACACGTTTTCCGCTTCGTCGCTGTACAGAATAATTCGGCGGGGCTCGGATTTCTTTTTGAAACCCGAAACCCGAAACCCCCCTCACTGTTTGGCGAGGGTTGCGTCGCTTTCCTTGAGAAAATTCAGCGAGGGCAACAATTATTCGCAGGAAATGATCCGCACGTGCCGCGTGACGAAGCAACGAATAAGGACTTACACACAGAAAACAAAGAGCGTTACTACAAGCAACAACAACAAAAAAGCAACAAAACTAAGTTGATAGAGGTCGTCACTGCTTACTACTTGGGGTCGTAAAGCCATTTTCTGCGGTACGTCAGTAAAATTTCTTCTTGGAGTGTTCATGTGGAAATGCTTCGTAGAATGTTCGAAACGGGTTTTTATTCGCCGGAGACGAAATGTTAGATGCGAAAAATTCCATATCATGCAGCAGAACCTCAATAAAGTCACCTAAAACTAACTGTTTTTCGATTGAAAAAAAGAGTTCGAACTCCAACGAGATACTGTACTGTACTTATTTTTTCTTCTTCGAACTTTCTCAACTTGCGTAAATCATGTGCGTGTATAGAAACTCATATACTTTTGAATTTTTCTTGGAAATTGAAGTGAAGAAAAGCATGAATAACTTGGCAGTGTTCGGATCATTCGAAAGCTAAATTTAAAGTTTTCAAATTATGATTTTTCGAATTGATAAGGTAGCTAGGAGTCTAACTAGCTGTTTCGTGTCTAATATACTTATTCAGGCTCGCTAAAGAGTTTTGTGAATTGACAACAGGGTAGATGTTGTTTATTTTAAACAACGAGCTAACTTTAAGAAATTTAGCCCGGATGATAGAGTTGATGATATTCCAATGTTTTCGGTCGACAAGAAAAATAGGCACAAACGCGAATAAAATTGTGAAACCATCGATAAATCGATTTATGCCAAATTCGGTTGCTGATAATCGGGGTTTTCGAGGGATCAAAAGGGTTGACATTTCCGTTTTTCGTCCAGCAGTCAAGCTTGCAAAAAAAAACCCGATTCCAAAAGATTCGCATCTAAGTGAAACGTACGAAAGCGCGAAAATTCATCATCACCCATGATAAAGCCAAGGTCAAGTGTTCCCTTAATTTCGTACAGGATGATTCCATAATGACGTCTCAAGGCATGAATTAGGAATGACATTGAATGTATTCTTCCCGAAAGTAACGAGAAAGAATTATTTATGTGCAGGCAATTTCGTTCCAGGTCGACGGACTCCTCGTCATTATGAACCTACTCAGCCGTTGACAAAGAAAATTAGCACTCCGCCTATATTGCAACTTCGGTATAATCAAGTTAATTGAGAAACTCTTCAGCACAAAATAATCATAATAATACATTTTCTGGGCGACCTCGCTTTTCAGCCCGGAATGAATTTTCGAACGAACGGTAATTTAATGCGTCCTGAATCGAAAAGCTAATAACGGCCAAGTGTAAAATTCAGGAAAAACAAATCATCAAAGCTGACAATATTGTTTTCATCAGCGAAGAAACCGGAATTCATCCATTTTGAACGTTTCAGACTTAATCTTTAATAGCATCATCATGCACTTCCTTTGTTTTGAAACAAAATCACTGATGGATAATGAAGGAATTGAAGTAATTGAGCACAAGTGTGCGGAAAGCATGCGTATATTTGAAAAAGCCGTCATACTTTGTAAAATAAAATCAGGCCTTCATCTTTCGAGAATTAAACTAAATTTAAATTGACAATATAAACATTTTAGTCACACAGCTCACACTTCATTTTTCACGATTGAAAAAAACTGAGTTGAACAATCGCGGAAACATGAAGGCGAAGTTAAATGCGTTGAATCAAAATACGATGCAGGATCTTCAAAAGTACAGTTCTAAAAATGGGCTAAAATATTCTCTAAGTCGCCTAAAATATGTAGCCTATGACTGTTACCTCTCAAGTCATCATTTTCGAGATAATTTCGGTTATATCAACCGCAGAACTTCAAAAATCATTTTAAAAATTTCCCGTTCCTTCAGACGAACATGACCAACATGCTCCTCTTGTCTCGTCTGCTCCGAAAGATATTATCTAGACTCGTCTGAATGTTGAGTTAAAATTCCGAGGCATTCCTGCTGAAGAGTTGAGTAGAAGATTTCATCCCTTGGCATTGTGATTACGATTCGCAGACAAGCCATATATGCACGCGGACTGACTGCTTTTCTCCCCGCAAAAGGAAGCTTGGAATTCAGCGACTGCCACGTAAATTCCCTCTGCGGTTATTTCAAGGTGAAACGTGGGGGAGAAATTTCCCCATGTTTGCACCAAGGACAGGGAGCATTTTCAAAGAGACCATCTCCAACTGTCAACGTGGTGCACCCAGTGATTTCCCATAGGGGTGACCCGGACCCGGGATAAGTGCTCCAATCCCTCCTCTTTCCGGGGAAACCCTGCTTATACACGCGCATGCTGCTTAATTCTTCAAAATTTCTAGGAATTAACACGCTGGCATTGTCACTACCAGCTCAAAATGTTAGCTATACTTCGACACTTTTGTCGCTAAAATACAATACTTCTGACAAAGAAAATGTGTAGTGATGAAATAGTGCAGTGAAAATAATCCAGGCTGAGAGGTGTTGGTCATGCACGCTGTGCATTAATTATGAAGTCATAACCGATTTCTCAATCTAGAAATTGCATTTTATCATTGAAGACAATTCTTCAGCATCAATTTAAAATATGTGTAGCATTCCCTTCAATATTTATTCAAGGGTGTTAGACTGAGCATATGATGAAATTTTCACAACAGATCATCAAGGACAGATTGAAAATATGCGTCATTTAATGTTAAGGATTGAACAAATCAGCAAAGGAAAATCGAAAAAAGCCGCTGATGTGCTGGTGAAATTCAGCATTAGGAAAGTATAAGTTTAGTCTTGAAGAAAATAAAGGAAAAATAAAGTGGCAGGATTAAAAGAATATCTTCCACCTGATGTCCTCACGAATATGTTTCATTTTGGGGAACATAATCAAATCCCAGATGATGGGGAGTCCAAAAATATTGTCAAAACGAATGATACTATCTGTTTAGCTAATAATTCCAATGAATATAAGTAGATTTTCGAAGGGATCATCAATAATGCAGTTCTCAGTTGAGACATCCATGTCAAGGTTGAAAAAAAAAACAACGTTTCTCCGTACAATCATCAAAAGTGCTCCCACTGAAAAAATCGGTTTCATTTCGACCAAAGACTGGTTTTTTCATCTCGGCATTTGACAAGGAAATTTTTGCAGAATAACTTCACGGACTCATTGATGACATTTGATCTCTTGTGCTTTTTTTAAAACTAAGAATAATGTTTTTGTCGAGTTTTACTTAATGTAGTTTTTTCTGTTGGTATAGTCTTATACAAACGCTTTTCACTAAACATTCGTATGCATGAGGAATAGATTCATACAGAAACTAAAGTTATTCATATCTTGATATACTGTATCATCAAATTTCATTTTTTTTAAATTATTTTGGTAGAAAATTTAAATCGTGGTTTTGTTCGGAAAGGGGAAAAAATCACGAAAATGTAAAACATCGCTGAAGGAAAATGCTTTACCAAAAAGAAATGCAGAGGTTGACAAAAAAAGGGACTGATCTTTTGAATTCACGCCAAAATAAATCCGAAAGAGACAATTTTTCTCGAGGTCAAGGGATGATTTGGAAGGATTTAGGAGAGTATAAAGGATTTCTGCAGTTGGGCTGAAGATTATCCTCAGGTACTTTCTGCACGAGCGATGCGAGTATAAGGGTGTAATTTAAGCAGACAGGCCTCAAAAACAGTTCAAAACTTGAACAAATATGACTAGAATATTCATGGAATACGGACAGCAACTACTGTTATTCTCATTCCAGTTCGCAAAACTAGTTTCACGACGGTAAAACCTTTGACGAACTTCATAATTTGAAGTTTTGCTGTACAGAAAGGCTCCATTGTCTCGTGGGGAAATTGCACTGGTGAGATAATTGGGAAATGTCATTTTGAACAAGCATGAATCTCTTCGGCTCTGAAGCTTTTCATTAATGTTTTAGATTGCAGTTTCTTCTTTTGTGAGACTGTCAACAACAGGTTCTTCTCCTATATATCTAACTTGAATCAACCGGGCTTTGTGGCAATACTTTTGATGATCCGTTAAAAACGGGCATGAAATTTGTTCAAAACGAGAAGTGCTGTTTTATCCGAAAACAAGGAATACTGTCGAAAAATTGCAGCCAGAAAGCTGCTCAAAAAATTTTTTTAGAACCTTTTTAGAAATATAAACAAAGCAAAAGCTTACTGAGCCTATTAGTGATCCTAGGATTTTCAGAGGTCCTCAAATGTTTTCTGTGGTTGCGAAATTGCGCAGAAAGTTTTTTCTTCAGCATTTCTAGTTGTTGGAAATTTTTTAAAAAGGCCGAAAAATACTACGCATAAATACTGAATCATATTTTCGCTTCCGACTCATAAAGGATCAGCTGACCTAAACATCTTTCGCGTGATAACAGTTTTAAGAAATTAAAAAATACAATTTCAGGCCAAATAATATTTTGAATCATCAGTCAAGTGTTCAAACATACTCGATCCCATTTCCCAAAGTTTTCTCTTTGTTTCATATCATATATTACCAGCATACATTAGGTATATGTAGCATTTGATTCGGAATGATTCTCTCGGTATTTAGAAGACGTGAACAAAAGCCAACTCAATAAATGCGCGGTCGTTCACAGCGGAAACCTCTTCCAAATTCATGAAATATCCCCGAATAAAATATTTCCGAGACTATTGCATTATTTTCTTTGTGTTTATCCAGACTTTTTAATCCACAAAGGCCTAAATAAAAAGAGCCCGCGAAAGAGAAATAAATAGAACATCAGCGGCATTAGTCACACCCCCCAAAAATCAAATATATTTAAAGCCTATTCGCACTTCGTAAATCTCATGCAGCGGAACATTTTACCAACAGGAATTGGATAGTTTTCCCCGCAATGATTTCCTCGCAAAGCCAATCATCGCATATAAACTGATGCAAAATGCATTTTCATTCAAAAGAGGAACTCACCCACGTGACATCTGCATATGATTCAACTGTTCTCGAATGCAATTCTCGCGGGGGAGTCATGATGGATTGCACGCAAAATCCAAGGCCTCCTCCTTCAACTGAAATGTTCCCACAAGAAAAATGACTCGGTGCATGTTGAAGAAACGCTGAATGCATGCATGCGAAGCTGTGGTTCTTGAGAAATCATTAAAACTGGGTAAACGCGGAAACCCCTTGAATTCACTCGTTCCCCCAGCAACGTTGAAAATTTCGAAAAAAAAAAGATATTCTGCAAAGAAAGAAGCGGGACGAGAGTTGAATGCTTCGTTTTTTTCTTCTTTCTGGAGTGCTATGTTTGTGCGAATAGATCGTGATGCCCACTCGAGTATCCGACGAATCACAGCGGAAGTACGGAATGTCCCGGAAGCACAACAGCGGAAGGGTTTTCTTATTCACCGAAAAGCTTTGATGATGAATACCTGCTGCTGCTGTTGCTGAACATGTTGTGGATGAGTAAATCATGGGATTTTACTCCTGATAAAAAAAGTTTCTCTCAGCTTGGAGGAACTCTCGGATTTTTTTTAGATTCCATAAAACTTGGAAGATTAAGCAGCAGAGGATCCTCCATTCAACAGATGACAAAATTCAAAGTTTCTTTCGAACAGATGACAAAATTGATCGACACTGACCTGGCCTGATATTACAGACATTCTCACACATATCCAAGTGTGTTCGCTATACTTGTTTAAGTAATCCAATAACCGAGGAAAACAAAGAGCTAGCAATTGAAAATAATCAGGATAAAAAAATTTTTCCACGGGGGACGACTAATAATTAGAATGCAGAATGTATTGATGCTAGTTTGTGCGCCAGAGTCTTAAACCCCAAAATTCAAAATACTCTAAATAAAATGATCATTAGGATGATGACATTTATGGCATACTGCGATGATTCTTGAAACTAGCAATAGTTTCCCATACTGTTATACGATATAATTAACTATAAGCACACAAAAAAAACGGATCTGAACATGAACACTGAAACTGGAGGCATAATAAAAGAACTCGAAATGTATTTTCGGCGAAGATTTTAAAAAGAACTATTCCCATAAAAAAATTGCACCGCATTGAAGGTCTGAGAGCGACATTTGCAGTAAATTTATTTTTAAGTAAGGACAAATACGCACTCAAGTTTTTAAAGTGGCAAAGCTTCAATATGCCTCCTCTTTCAGACTAATTGAATACTTGAGACAGCAAGCGGAGACGTGACAACGTTTTACCGAATCAAAACAGATTCTGAGTTTGTCGTCAGTCATGGGGACTGCATACTGACATTTCAGTTTCCCTTATTTTAGAATTTCGAAGGGAATGGAACTGATTGAATCCTGAAAAAAATACGTGATGCTAAAAACTTGAAAATCATTCGGAAATAGTTGCTTTTTTTTGGTACTAAGAAAAAAATTACTTCAGGTTGATTTCTGCCATTGAAACTGCTTTCAAGTCGAGTTTTTGGGGAGATGATATTTTAGGCGAGTTAAATTGAATTGATTGAATTGAACGGATTCCAAACTAATCACACTCCGACCTTTAATATGAAATTCAGTTGTTTTCGGGTCATCATGCTCATTTCTGACGCACCTTTAAAAATTGGACCAAGATTTTTCGGCCACAACTTTTCAGCAGCGCAGAGTCATTATTTATCTCCTGCCTCTGTGTATCGACTCTACGGTACGTTCTTTTTTTTCGTATTCTTATCATATATTCTTTTCGCCTAACCGGAAGGAACACTAATGACAAAAAAAAGACTTGTTATCCACGTTGTAGTCATTTATTCAGGACACTGTGTAATTCGTGTGACGCGGTAATTCTCTCACGGGAAGGTCACAGGTGCGAGACAAAATCGATGTCAAGACCAGAATTAATCATACTTGCGTCAAGACTCAAGAGTAGAGTATACTGTACTGTCAAAACATGAGCAAAGAAAATATAACGAAAGGGGATTCCATCAGAATCTTGATACCATGTCTGCAGCTTCATAAGGCACAACTTGAAACGCATCTGCCCTTCAGCCCTTCGAGATTATCCTTTGAAGTGGAAATCTGATTCGACTAACTTTTCCCTCATGCATCATCTCAAAGGTTCATCAAAACGCGTTCTACTGTTTCTCTTACAGCGAAAATTATTCCAGGATCAACGAGCAGAAAAAAAATTATGAAAAGGGATCAAATTCACCAGAATGATCTCACATTTTGTTGCAATTTATGAGATAAAAATCCTAGTACAACTATTTCCATGAAAAGGTGTTGGCTTTTCAATTTTTTGGTGAGTTTGAGTGACTTGCGGATCCCAATTTTATTTTACAAACGCATTANCTTCAGCCCTTCGAGATTATCCTTTGAAGTGGAAATCTGATTCGACTAACTTTTCCCTCATGCATCATCTCAAAGGTTCATCAAAACGCGTTCTACTGTTTCTCTTACAGCGAAAATTATTCCAGGATCAACGAGCAGAAAAAAAATTATGAAAAGGGATCAAATTCACCAGAATGATCTCACATTTTGTTGCAATTTATGAGATAAAAATCCTAGTACAACTATTTCCATGAAAAGGTGTTGGCTTTTCAATTTTTTGGTGAGTTTGAGTGACTTGCGGATCCCAATTTTATTTTACAAACGCATTATTGTTCTCAAGTCATCTATTCGTTATTCGGAAGAAAATAAAAAAAGAGCGTTTATGTTTCTTTTCGAGCATACATTAATCTAAGTGTTCCAAAACAAAAGGGGTTGTTAGAATTTCTTAATTGGATCAAAATAAGAAATGGAACTACTGTATTAGGATCGCTATCATCTATAATTTTTCTCATGAGTATCTATTAAGGTCACAAAACCGTGCACATGGTTTTTTTTATTTTATTTAAGATTTCGTTTTTGGAAATACTGTAACTTCGCAGAAGTTTTTATCTTAAATAGGGCAGCGTGAATCAACAATATATTCAGCCACCGTCGTGTTCGAGTCAGTTATAAGTAATTGACATCTGCTGCAGAGAATAGTATGTTTTTTTTTATACATAAGAATTGACTATGAACGATTCAATGCTTATTCAACCGAATGAAACTATGTATCAATCTTCCCAAAAGTTATATTTTTCCCCGAAAAAGGGACATCTGCTGTCCATGAAGACATCACTCAACTCCGAAATCCGTTGCCAAATAATCATGAATCTTCTTCTCATCTGATAAAATTGCAGAACACTCTGCTCCGTTTTATTTTTTCTCCTCTTATTGACGTCTTGAGCATCACGAAATCCTTTTATAAGAACGACCACGAACTCGTCGATGGTAGGCTGCCGAAAACGAACCATTACTGAACCTCATGCGCATAATAGAGAAAATTCGCACTATAAGAAGTAAGCCATTCCAAAGAATTTAAAAGAAAAAAAAGCTCGTGGGCGTCGATTTAATCCCGAAGACTCAGATAGTACCGAAGGAATGGCTAAAACCCTGTCCATGTGGATCCCCAATTTGTCAAGATTTTCTCCCACTCCAGTCTCATCGAACTGCCAGCAACAAGAAATGTTTTCTCTATACTGT
This sequence comes from Notodromas monacha, assembly GCA_905338405.1. Taxonomy (NCBI): domain Eukaryota; kingdom Metazoa; phylum Arthropoda; class Ostracoda; order Podocopida; family Cyprididae; genus Notodromas; species Notodromas monacha. Next base: position 10,399 of record CAJPEX010000308.1, read on the forward strand.
GCTCTTAAAAACTGTTTCTGCGGTTTTTCCCCCCATGAATGCACACCGTGCGATCCGTCATGGTCACAAATAGTACTATGAAATTCCTCAGTATCACTGTGTAATACAATTTCATATGTTCGTGCACTTTTCATGATTATTCGGCCGTCTTAGTATCATATATTTCATGAGGCGTGCTTCAATTTTTCTTGACGGGAAAGGGAATCGAATTTAATAAAAACAAAAAGCGTAGCATCCCTTGATATTTGTCCATTACTGAAGAAAAGGTCGAAAGGAAGGCCTGGAAAAAGCAGGTTACCTCTAAGATACCTTCAATTCAAACAGAATATGGCCGAAAATTGATTTTTTTAAAGTTAGCAAGTCTCAATAAAGCTGGAATTAGTTTCTCAAATATGTCCAGAAGTTAACATTTTAATTAACTCCCGTCTAGCTCATAAAAAATTAATCATATTTTGGAACTGATTCGGATTTACAATGAATCAAGTCATTATATCGGAAGACTCACAAATGATTCTTTACAAGCCTTTTTGGGAATGTACGTATAATAATAAGCTAACCTTTGGAATTCGCAGAACAGGTCACTACACATTTTGAAGTAATAATTTTTTCCATGGGGGCTTAAAAAAAATCGGTAGGCAGAAATTTAAAAGTTCTAATAAGTCCTCGTCTTCGAGCGATGTTTTTTAAAGCATTCTCCATTATTATGTAATTTTATTTTTAGAGCCTTATTGATGGACCGAAATGACGGAAAATTGTCTTTCCCAAGTTTTGAATTTTAAAAAAATACAGAAGTCGAGAAAAGACGAGGATTTGAAAATTTCAACCTCATTAATGTAATGGGAATGAGATTTCCGCGTCATACAGTTATGTTTTGAGAATTACAAGGTGGCTCAAGTTTTTCAACTATAAGTAAGAACCTATTGACAACAATTCTCTAAATGGAACCCTCTTTCTTGAACCTCAAAAGTCTTGTCATCTTCAAGATTTCTGTTGTACTGTAGCACGTCCCTGAATTTCTGATTGTTGCTGAAATGCAATACAGCACAGTATTTATCCAACAGTCATATATTCTGCCCGAAAACATCTTGAAACGTTATTTATCTTGTCTCAGGGCATTTCGAGAGATTTGAACTCCGAAGTTCAGGATCCGGAATAAACATCATTCCAAGGTTCCAAAGCCAACCTTCGTAAATGATTTCGTTGCGTCAGACGATACTCATGTTATACTCATCGTATCATCTCGACAATTGCTTGGCTGGGATAACAATATGATACAAGAAATCTGTTGCTTCAACGTCAGCCTGCATCTGGATCCCAGCAGCACATACAGATGTAACCTTGTTACCAAGGCTGCAATCTATATATGCTGATGTAATTAGCAGAGAGCCAATCGACTGAAGGGATATGGCCATGAGACAATTGAGCTGCTTATACCCCCTGTACGGAACCGAGGGTTGGTTCATAAGTTTTGAGACTTTTTGAGATAGATCCAACGGAGTTTCAACAATTCCAAATTTTGTTTTTTACTCGCACAGCCACATCAGTTGGCAACACTTCAGTGCTGTTCAAAGAATTTTCCGCCGATTTCAGTGCATTTTTGTCATGCAATAATGCCAAGCATCAAAGCAGTGCAAAAAATCTAGTCCTGTTAGCTGATTATATGCACCTTGTGACTTCTCACTGTTCTCGACCATGTAGAACGACCTGCCGAAAGGGAATGATTTCCATTGAAGACGAGTAACTTAATCAGCTAAGGGAACTTGATTTTTGGCACTTTTTGATGCCCGGATCTATTCCATGACAAAAAATGGATTCAAATTGGTGGAATATGTTGAACAGCACTGAATTGTTACCGAATGATGGGGTTATATGCGAGTAAAAAAATGGAATTGCTGAAAATCCATGAAATCTTTTTCAAAAAGTCTCAGATCTTATGAACCTACCTTTTCGTCAGGTTGAAGCCAGGCGTCTTTGTTCGACGTTGCAGCAATGACTGGAACAAAACAGCAGCAGCATTCCTTTTAGGATCCACGAAAAGCCTTTGTTCACAGCTCGGTAAAGGTTTATGATCAATTTTCGTCAATCTTATCCAGTATATATATTCTGTACATGTGTATACATATAGGAACACTGCTAAATTGACCGGAAGCGTTTTCAGTTGCGCAGAAACTTTCCAAAATTGAGGAGGACGCGAATAAGTTTTTATTTTTTTTTTTTCCGTAAGATCACATGGACGAATGTGAGGCTTTGTTTCATACTCGCTTTCGTGCCATCGATGAGAAAAAGCTTTCGGGCCTTTTCACCAGCGGAAATGTTTTTTATCATTCACCAAATACCTCTCAACTTATATATGGCATCGCAACAATAATGCCGGAAATTTCAGAAACGATCCCAATTTATCTTGTGAAAGGCAATATTTGGAAAGGAAGCCGGAAATTCTTATGCATGCTTTACCGCGTGACACGTTTGCCCATGAGATGGATTCAGACGCAAACGTTTCTGCATAAACAAGAATAAATGCATTATTTAACATATCCTTGCTCGGATGAAAAAAATAATAATGAACGATGATGCAAACAATAACTTGAAGACGTGTTTCTTCAATTATGAACATGAGATCCCTGCAAAGTTCATTATATTCACAGGCACAATTAAGAATAGACATTTTTTGTTTTCTTCAAATTTGAAAAACGATTCTTGACTATTATTTGGTGCCTTGTTCCCGCAAGCTGTTCAGATGAAATGAACCATATTTCCTGAATAAAATTTAATATATATACACAATAGTATCATTCCGATCGCCATTTTCAAATTTTTTGAGATATACTGTACAGTACTGTACATCATTCTTGAATCTCGACGGATGAGAATCAAGCTTTCACTCTCATGTATTGAAGAATTTCCATGTGGCCGATTTTCAACCCCTTCATTTTTTTAAAATATGGAAATTCGAATAGCCAGACACTTGAAATCATTGAAGAATCATCTCTAAATATGGATTAATTATATTTTTCAGACATAAATTTCAATTTACTCAAACCTAAAATTGTGAAAGAAATGATAAACTCTTAAATTACGCTTGGCCTTATCTTAAAGTATTAACGAGTTTAAACGGAGTTGTCATTCAATCTTCCCTCCTTATGAGCAATAAAATGGCTTGAATGATCGATATGTGAATGATGGATATTTCATCCAGAAATTGGAATCAAATTTCCACATGATGCTAGGATACATTTTTGCCTTTTTTCAAGATCACCATATGAATCATGAAATAATGACATATAATCTCATACAATAAATTGTCGATGAAAATCAGCGTCAGAAGAACCATAAATCTCAAAAGCGAGTTTTCCGAATATGCAATCCTCTTTTATCCAACGCGAACAGTTGGAAAAAAAGTAAAAATTCCACTGGAAGAAAATGAACAAAAATATTCTGAGCTGCAGCATTTCAAGCTCTGCCATTTTTGTTTTGGGCCGGAATATCTGCCACAGAATGACGCCCGAAAGTAAAACTCCCATTTGTTACTCCGATTAACCCTCACATTTTTTTTTATAGAAGGTCACACCCCTGTTATCACTCAGTTGTACATGGTGCATACAGTGGGCTAAAAATAATCGCACCTCGTCCTTTAACCGAGGAGGGGGTTACTGTGAAGTATTTGCCAATCCATCACGATGAGGAGTCCTTTCATGAAGAAATGGAAGTTTCGCGGCGCTGCAAATTTCTTCCGCTCCTTACCCTTCTGGTGTCAAGTACAGTACAGTACTCTCAGGATGCCTATCGTTCATCGTCGGGATAGCTGGTTATTCAGATGATTTTCGTCACAATAATCCCGAGTGTTCAATCTCGAGACTTGATGAATCTTGGCATTCATTCAGAAAGTAAATGTCCCAGCGGTACACGGAGATGAAATTACTGCACTGAACGCGAACACTTTAATGAACCATTATTATTCAAAGAATTGATCGGTTTCGAAAAAAGAAACCAGCATAAGGTGTATCAGGAGAATACCATGCAAAAGCCATTGGCTATAATTTGCGAGAAGCGCATGTGAGAAAAAATAAAAATAAAAACGGTTGCGGTACCGAAAATTTCGACTAAAATTACATCTGGAATTTGAATTACGATGCTGAACTCCTCCCATGATGGAATATCATACAATCGAGACAAATGTACCATTTATCAAAAGGTTACTTGGCACGAAGAAATACCCGAAATTATTCAAGGAAAAGCCTTCGATAGGTGTGATTTTGATTTGTTCTTCTTCGAACCCCAAGTTTTGCTGGAAATGGTGTCGAATGCACTGCTTGGATCTAAATGCAACGATGGGTTCGAAACTCTGGCTTATTTTCATGCCCCCATCTGGAAGCACCAAGTCTCGACAACCTTTCCTAATGGAAGGAGAAGAAGCGGTAACTAACAAATCACGCATAGATATACTCATCGTAAGTACACACTACTTACACGCTGGTGTTAAAGGTCATGGAGAAATCAAGCAGAGACTGAGACGTGACGAACAGCGAATTTTTGTTTCCCGAAAAACTAAATTTTTCGGAGTCGCGGAGAAAGCTCTCCTGAAGTATGTGATAATATCATTTTTCAGAACTGAATTTCATGAAAAAGCACGCTCTGAATATTCGTCGCGTTTTATTGACTACTCTACTTGCCTAAATTCATTCGGCTGAAAGATACGTGTTCTCAGACAGCAATAAGAAAATTAAAATGCTCTCATCTTTAAAACGGAACCTTGGAAACAAGAGTCGAATTCAATAAGAGAAAGGTTTGAGTAAGAAGAGAATTACAGTATTGATTATTTTGTTTTTCAATTTGGCGGAATTACTTGGAACTTGGAACCCACACCCAATATGCTGTGGAAAAATATTTTTGCTTTAAACACCTAAGAAAAAAGGCACTCATTAAAAAAGGAAATGGGTTGTTACGAAAATAAGCTGAACAAATGAGATTTCATATTACCACACTTTGGAAATTTATAAATCAGGTAATGTTGCTCATATGAAAATTTCTGTAAAACTTATATTTTTAATAACCTCATGAAATTTCTCAAGACTTCAGGAAATGTATGGAATCGTGGAGATGATTTGGGAAAAACTCCACCAGATTTCATGATAGTTCATCAAATTGATTCTGATCAGAATTTCAATGCGATGTTCAGTGTAGTGAATCATATGTTGATCTTCGTTCCGTCACATCATTTTCGAATATCAATTTTGATATCCCAGATTGTCCATCACCCAGAAAATGGCACTTCTTCGAGGTTTCAATCCCTGCATTAATCGCCGCTGATGACGAAAAACTCTTCCCGAATCATTGAACCAAAAACGGGGATCTGACGATATGAGGCGTCATCCTGTTTGCAAAAAAAAGTTTGCATTCGATTTTTCGAGCAAAAAAAAAAATACCCGATAGAGTGTCAAATCCGAGAGAGATTTTTATTGTATGGATTCTTTAAACTTTGCTCCGCGTCTCTGAAATCATTCGCCTTTCCGAATACTGTATACGATGAGACTTGCGATGGAAGTAAAGCAGATTACGCCTACAATGCTCCAGCTGGTTGCCTCGGAAAATCGAACCTTATCGGTATCTTTTTCCCCGATATCGATACTGTGATAATTTTAGCGGAGCCTTTTTGAAGCGTTTCCCTCGATCGCTCAAGAGGTTGTTTTCCTATATGGGCATGTTAAATTCTGTGGAGGTTTTTTTTTTTTTTCTTCAGAGAACCGTATTCGATTGGGTAACTCTTTTAGGGCGTGTTTTGATTACAGCCAACCTCATTTGAAGATACATTTGAAATTTGTTCCTTATTGTGACTCGTCATCTGCAATTCAATGATTCAACTCAAGTGTGAAGAAAGGTCTGAGTCGCAGCACATTTCATTCCAATAAATTCAAGTGTTTCAGGCATTTTTCGCGATCTGATCAGACGCAGAAACCAATTTTTTGAAAGTGAACCTTATATTGCATATATATATATATATATATATATATATATATATTTTTTTTTTTTTTTTTTTTTTTTTTTTTCTCATATATATATATTTTTTTTTTATTTATTTATTTTTTTATTCTCGATTTATGAATTACTTCGTAGAATTTACGAACACGAATTTTCTTGTCTATTAGTACATTATCAACTTTCAGGCTCCAGGCTTCGGGAGACCTTATGTAACCGAATAATCACGGTAGAGATTTGAATCATTCTTTCTAAAGAACACTGTTCGAATTTTCGGAGGAAAACTGTTCGAAATGTTTAAGGTTTGTTTCCTGCGTATAGGTTGGATTTCTCGGTATAATTTCAAATTCGTTCGTGACCTTTAAGCCCCCCCCCCCCCCCCGATTCTCTTTGAGTAAATGTTCGAAATCCCGGACGCGACCTATGCATGCGTTAATTAGGTTTTCGAAATGCCCCTATAGAGGGAATGTACATATTGTATGTCCAAGGGGTCTGATGAAAGTTCTCTAGATAGAAATTTAAATGGCATATGATTGAGCTGTAAAAGCATCATTCTTTAGAGAAAACATTCTTTGGCACAAGAAAAAATGCAGCCATCTTTGACATATTTTTTACATTTTTTAAAGTCAGCCTGGCGCCTTTCTGCTCTTCACTCAAAAGATGACGTACCCAGCCCACATAATTTTTTTATACCCAGCTTTCCCTTCAGAATCCTTGAAATTGACAATGTATTGATTCCAATGATTGCCTTCAGGCCTTGCAAGGTAATTCCGCCATTTTCATTAACCCTTGTGTGGCAAAGTTGGGATATATTTGCAAAATTTTGTGTCACTGAGAACTGGGAATTTAAAAAGTGAAACTTTTGTACAATAAAGGCCTGAGTTGGGAAAGAGTCCAACATTTTTTTGTAATCCAGCAGAAAATTTTGGAAGAAAATTGAAAAAAATCCCTCATTGGGGGGCATTTTTTCCTGCATTCCTGGTATAGGATCAGCATGGAAGATTCCTGAAAACAAAAGAGAATTTGTCTCCCAGATTTTTTCCAAATTAGCCCTTCTCAACCTGGGAGCATTTCAGCGACCTTGGGTCAAACTGAAATGCTCCACCCCCCAAAAATATCCCAACTTTGCCTCACCATGGAAATGAACCCTCCGCCGTCTGAGGGTTAAAAGCTACCTTCAGAGCACAGCCACATTTAAATCCCAAGTGGCAGCTGCATGTGAAGGAGGCTGTTGATTAAGACGACAGAATTAATGATCAATTAATGGCGGCAACTCTTGAAATAAATGCCAACTCAATAATTTCAAGAATTCTTCAGGGAAAGCGGGGGTATGCCAAAAAAATCTTATCATCTTTTGAGTGAAAATATAAGCATAGAAAGCTGCAATAATGGTGACTTTTGTAAAAATCTTCTGAAAAAGCTGTAAAACAGGGCTAAATCTTTTCCGTTGAGCCATCAATGAATGCAAGCAGAATAAATACTGTATTTACTTGAGTACCATGTGCACCTTTCTTCACAAATTTCAGAAGAAAAAAAGGGGTGTGCATCATGAGTGGGTGCAAATTTTCAAAGAAGTTTTCAGAAGTTATGTGTGCATTGTACTTAATTATAATTGATAAATTTGGAACAAATGTAACAAGAACACTCTTTTGTACTGTACTGAAACAGATGAAAATTGATCAGATTTTTGTTCAATTTATGTCTAAAGTCAATTTTTTGTTTTTATTTTTGAAAATTTGTGGCTTCAGATTCACTAAAAATAGGGGTGTGCATCTTAATTGGGGATAAGATTTTAGCAAAAATTTCCAACTGAAAAACCCCTGTGCGTGCCTTACTCAAGGGCATGTGGTACTCAAGTAAATACCATATATTTCAGCTCAATCATGTGCCATTTCAATTTTCATCCCCAGAACATTTGTTAGACCCCTCGTATGTATGTGCCCTTCAGCCACTGTGTATATAGAGAAGATCATGGAGGGTTTTTTTCTTTCTTCTGGGGAAAAAGGGTATTTCAGTTACTGCGTCTCCATAGTTACACCTAGGAGATTCGCAATAAATATACATATTTTTTGCGTGGGATTTTTCCCGAGAAATGCGGCTCTCGGTTTTCGCAGCTCACTGGCTGACCTCAAACACCGCCTTATTCCTATGCGTGAAGAGTGAAAATTACATCTGAATAATTTCCCATTTAAATTTTTGCACCGCTATGGGAGAAAAAAAGAGTTTTAGCCAGTCAGCAGCGAAGTAAAAAAGTTGGCTATACTTTTGCGGTTCGGGTTGAGATTAGTAAGCGATCCGGCGGTTACATTCGCCTTGTGCTGCTGTATAGAAGTTTTGCGGAATTTAATTTGCATCGCAAATGCGAAGACGACGTATTATGGTCCACGAACGCTGAACAAGTTGAGATTTTTAGCTAATTTGCATTCTTTAACGAGGTTCACCCGGGGGACGATTAACATGGAAATGATCGCAGCCTGGGATAACTTAGCCTCGCGGTTTGAAGATGATTTTTACTTCCCACAAGCATAGGCTCAACAGTCATTTGTGGGTCTTTTTTTCAATAGTTGTATTTGAAATAACCTAAATTTGATATTCGGCTTCCGTCCATTACCTTTTCTTTTAATTTTCGCACTCCAGTTTCTGATGAAAAAACTATCCCGTGCTTTTTTCATTCGCGAAGTAAGTAACTTCGTTTATCATCCAATTTTGCGTGGAAATACCAGGTAAAAAACATTTAAAATGTGGAAGCTGAAAATGCGAGCAGATTTTTTTCCTTTAGATTTATGGGTGAATTAAAAATCCTGCGCAAAGGCCTTTCTGTAAATCTGTAAAAACTCAGCCAAGAAACGATTATAGAGCAGTACTTTGATTAGAAATTATTAATGATTCAATAACGTCTTGTTGAACAATGTGAACGGTAGTCGGAGAAAGTCCTTTGATGAAAAACACGATGAGAAGGAAAATTACCCAAACGAAACTCATCGAATAGGAAATTACTCACGTAAAGTTGACTGTACAAACATCAGATGCAGTAAATTCATGGGATCGTCAAAATTAGCCTTAATTACATCAGAATTCAAAATCAACTGCTGGGGAACATATATTCATCCTGGTTTAATCAAATTCAAGACATGCTCCAGAAATGTACAATTCCGTATACACGTATTTCCCATATGGCTGATTTTCATGTTTGAACCTTCCGACATATTTTTTTTTGAAAACGTGATCAACGATGTTATATTTTTTTAAAGATTCATGAAAAATATTGAAACCTGAGGCAGTCTGATAATATTTTCAAGCAAGTCTATGTCACTATGGACTGAAAATATTCTAAAATCACCTGAGATCATCTACATTCGAAGATGCCTTTCCAAGTGTGACTGTCGTTCATCGATCCGTCCACTTTCTTGAACGAAAAACTTTCCAAAATAGCCCTGATGGCAGAAGAAAATTGAAATTTTCAATGGAACTAAATTCAGAAAAAAAAACTTCGATATTTCGACGAAACTTGTTCCGGCGTTCATGACGTCATTTGCTCCGCTCTCGGAAAAATCGCGAACTTTTCTCCATCTTTTTCCTCTATCGAAAATCGAGGTTCATCCGAAACGCATCTGCAACAAATGTTTGTTGAAGTTCACTACACAAAAGCCCACACCGATGCTGGATTTTTCCCAGCAAATGGGAATCCGCACTTCAACACGTGCCCCAGTTCATCACAGCAATCACAGTTCAAAAAGAGACTGGAGAATTTTCCACTCTAAGAAAACTTTTACAAAAATATCCCGGTTAACAGACAAACGCTTCGTACACCAGATCTATATTTTTTTCTTGCCCAACAGATTTCTGCTGCCAGAATTTTTCGTTCTGGTTATAACAGGCCATTGGTGTGAAATTATTCAAATCAGAAATCCAATTGTTGAAATCTTTACTGATGGACTTGATTGTGACCATTCTGTTGGTGAAATAAACAGATTATTCCCAAAGTCCACAATTTTTCCTTTTTCGGCTATTTTTCGATAGTGGTACCTTTTTAACTAAAATTTTAGGAAATGCTCATTACAAAATTTTGAATGCTCAACCAGGATTTTCCAGATCAAAGTTTTGTTCTCTCATCTCACAGCACAATTTATAGTTAAATTTTCAAGTCCAAAATTTACAGAAGGGTTAAGCGTATGCCAATAAGCCTTTCGTGATGAGCTTCGTTTTCTTGGCCAGCCTAAAAATACGGTTGTTGATCGTCGTACCTTTTTAAATTGTAATTTTAGGAAATTCTCATATCAGAATATTTGGAATAAAATTTGGAGTGATCATCTACAGGATTTTCCATAAATTAGTTTTGTTATTCTCAGCTCACATCACAGTGTAAAATTAATTTTGCAAGTTCAAAAGTGATGAAATTGTAAACTTCAAACCTTTTTGTGATCAGCTTTGTTTTCCTTGGTCATCCTGAAAATAGCCGGCGTAATTTTTTCTGTAAATTTTTCGGCTTGTCTAATAATGTTCGGATTCGTTTCAAGAATTCCCCTCGTTCTCCCGTTCAACGAACCATTAATATAATGTATATCAGATGATAGAATCACGGAAATACCTACAAATTCACAACTCGGAATCCATTTTTTCGGGCTATTTATATGTCGTCGAGTGTAATTTCTCTCTCTTTCCCACGTGAACAATTGGCGCATCCCATCTCTTCAACGTTCCTTATATGGAGTTTGATGGAGGTTCCTGCCATATCCGTACTTTTGGCCGGAGTTGAAGGCATCAAGTTAAATGCATCACTCGCCCACTCGACGAGAGATGGATGCAGGATAAATCCTTTCGCTTATATGTATAAGTATACTGTATATATTCGTATATGCATCCCATCGCAGTAGATTTAACACCAACTGGCTCTTCCGACGTAGTTCCATTCCGCTTTCAAGTGGAAGCATATTTAGGAGGGCCAGGGCCATTGGGTCTCATCAGCTCCCTGCTGTGGGTTTCAGGGCCATTCTTTGAAGTTGTTGTACCGACGAAAAAAAGGCATTATAAATCATTCAATTTAGACCCGAATATATTAATAGTCCAAATCATGCGCGAAGTCGAATACTGTAGTTCTTTAAAACTTCATCAGTTTCAAGTATTCGTAATGATGTCAAACAATATTTCTTGAAAACGTTTTATTCTAAATCAGGCAGGGATGCAAATCTGTCAGGCATATGTTTCATATTTGCACGAGTTTCACGCAATCGCAATGCAAAAGAATATAGTAAAATAAATATTGCCACCACCAAGCTATTGCTCGGATCTGGAAAAAACGCTTCGTTAAAATGATAACTTTGTTGTACGTGTAAAGCGATTCGAATAACATTATGGATATTCGACAGGGGTCTATATAAAAAACAAATTCGTTGCAAGCGATAATAATTCTTTGCAACCGGATTAAAAAAAACTAAATTCTATACTAACTTTGTCAAAATGAGTACGATGTTTTTCGAACTCCGGAAAATCGGTGAAAGCCGTTTTTTATTGAAGTAACTTTTTCGTAGGAAAAGTTTCTCACTTTGATTGATTGGATTCACCTTTGATAATTGGATGTTTAATTATGGAAAATCCCTTGAAAGGGGTCATCCGATTATATTTTTTTTCAAGGAGGAACGACCGACTCACAACAACACAACCCATGCAATAAAAGGACTACAAATATTTCCAATTTCTTTCTTCAAAATTCCCATTGGATGATCTACATTGATAACAAAACTGCTGAAACTCATCAGTCGCGACTAATGTTGTTCTCTCTTTTCTTCTTACATATGAAGTGACGCAGCAACAAAATTTATTTAATGTCGATCGAGAAAGTGATAAAGCCAATGTGTTTCTTTGATTATTGTTCTAATTTTTTCTGTTACAATTGAAATTCAGTCAGTGATGCACATATAATTTGTGGAGATCACAAAGGGAAAAGTTGAAAGACATCGAAAAAAGTTTGCCTTCATCAGCCTTGGATGAGAGCTTATTTTCAATTTTTCGGCAGGCCTCCGACAAGTATCAAGAAATAATTTCACCAGTCATATATTTCATTCTCAAACTCCAACAGGCCCTGGTAGATATCCAAACATGGAATAGAATCACGAAAAAAGGTAACGCTCTAAAACCTTGAATAAATCGGATCCAGAAATACCGAGTAGTAACTTTTTCTGATTCCCAGGTCGTCATCATCGTCCGGCGAGTATTCGGAAACTCGCTGTACCTGCACTGAACTGAACCTTTCGGGCTAATCTTCATCGGAATGGGTATGTGTGCTGTTGAGACTGGGTTTTGTTTGTTTCACACGAGTCCAGCGGAGATTATTGGGAACACAGGGATTTGTTCCACGGGTTTATATCCTTGGGGAGCAAGCGAGCAACCCACGGGGCCGTGTGTTCTTTTGCAGGAAGAAAGTGCTTAATTGGCACGTTGTGCGCGGTGGGATTCTTCTTTCGATACCCCGAAACCTGCTTGCTTGTATACCCGGCCCGGCACACGCGTCAAATAACAAAACAAAGTAATCCGATCGCTTTTAGATAAATTGAAAAGAATTGGAAAGAGGAGGGGGTCCCAAAAAATGAGACCTTTGTAAGTCTTACTTCACGGCAGCAGAAGAACGCAACATACATTTATTGGACAGTTGTATGGGTTTGGGTTTCTCTTTCATTGATCTGTTCCTTTAATTGCATTTCCCATGCCAAGAAGCTTGTGAAATACTTTGAGCTCAACATTTGCTCAATGCTTGTTATATGATATGCAACTTGAAAATAAGCTGAATGCAAATAAACTTACAGGTGTTACCCTTCGATTTTACCCTAATCCATTACCCAACTATATAGGGTCAAATTAAGAAGCTGTCAAATTGAAGGAGGTTGAATTACAAGGTACCACTTGTATGTGTTTAGGAGGATACACATCAATTTTGGTCAATTGAAAGGGCAATATACAAGGTGGACCAAAAATGTGAACAAATTTTAGAATTAAAATAGATTGGAAAAAATTTGAGCTGTGGTCATAAAAAATACACATAATGAAAGCTTCTTCAATTCCCTTTTAAGTGGTAAACTATCTAAGTTTCCATAAAACAGTATTTAATTGACACTGCATGGTTAAAAGAACCATCTGAATAAAAACTTCCAAAAAATCAATTGTCAGGCTTATACTTTCATTAAGCTGTTTTTCTCCAGAGCTGATTTGAGGGACAAATGGGGCACAGGGCCTGTATAATTCAATCACCAAACTTCATATTGCCTTAAAGAGGGTGCACACATTCCCAAGGATTGTGTCTCAACGATCCACCAACCTGGCCTTGCACCCCAGGCAAAAAAAGGGTCAGGGTGAGAATCGGATCTATCAATTTCACTGGCCCCAGGAAAAGCCTTTGACTCGTCCGCGCCCAATGGAACAAATGAAAAATGGAATGTTGCACTGAACAGGACGCTGTCTGGCGGACGCTGTCTATTGGATGCTGTCTGGCGCCACAATTGAATTCAAAAATTCACTAAATTCAACATTCTTTACAACAAAATTTCTGTAAATTGCATTACCTATCACTGTCACATGCCATGCTTTAATGACACCCTTTAATCCATTCTTGGGGATTCCTGTCTTCTGAAATTTGGTATGGTCCGCTAGACTTCCTTACACAGCATTTTTGCATGAATTGATTTTGCTGCAACCTTCCTATAGCAGATTTGTGGGTGATTCCTCAACATTTATGTCACTATCACAGCATCATGAACATTTGGCGTACACAAGATCAACCAAGTGCTCCTTGAATAAATTAGAAAAAAATGTGCAGGCAGTGGGTCATCAGGAGCCATGAGATCAGGACCAAGAAGCACATGTGCACCACAGAAGTCCTGCAGCATCCTACTTGTCAACCCCCCCCCCCTTCTGAATTTGTAAACATGTGAAGGCTCTCCACAATAGTATGAACTTTGTTGGTTAAACTTATTGCATTCTGCCTTTCCTTAAATCATGGAAAAAGCTCTTCAAAATAGCCACTTAGTGGAAAAAGTTGCTTGACTACTTTTTGTGGAAAGTTTTAATTTAAAAAAGATTTTTTGACCATTCCATGATTCTTGGGACCATAAAACCAACTATATTTAAATTGAACAACCTTTCATTTGGTTATTTTGTTACTGTAGCTCAAGTTTCTGCCAAGATATTGCATTGGGGCTTTTTTGTTGTTGAAAAATACAATTTACTCCTTGATGACATGGGAAAATTTTTTAGTTGCAGCCAGAGTTCTCCACAAATGTAGCAGGGTGCTAACAATTTGTTCAACCAGCTAAAAATATTTTCTTTCAGGATTTTTTTCATCATAGTTTGTAATTTTCACATTTTTAATGATCATTTTGATAAGAAAGAATACAAATTTACATGTTTTGCTCTGCTTCATTAGAAAGGGCTCATTTTAAATTATAATTTACCTTGTTTTTCTTGTCCCTTGCAAAATAATTAGACATCTGCTCAACTCCCAGTAGTATCTCTCCCTGCACATTGTGAGGATTGTCCTGATTTTTTTTTATAGTTTGCCATACCTTCTTGGCCATCTCCATATGATTTTGGGTGAGTTTTTCATTCCATGAAAAATAAGTGCTACAGCTCTAAATCTTGCATTACTCACTTCAAAAATCATTGACATTCTTTGAAAAATGTTAGATGCTCTTGAAATTTGTAATAAGGGTCAAATTGAGTACTGTATTCACTCAAGCACCATGTATGCCTAATTGATCAAATTTGAGAAGGAAAAAGGAAGTGTGCATCATAGTCATGTATAGATGAAAAATTATGCACAACTTGTTTGTGAATTTGTTCAGTAAAACTCCTTCTAATTGAAATTGTTTCTCCAAGTTTGTGAATATTATTTTAATGGAAGAAAATTAAAATCTATAAATTCATGTCTGATTTCTAAGTTTGATGTACAGTACTTATTTTTGCAATTTCATGGTTTAGATCAGAATCACTAAAAAAGAGGCACATGACATACTGACATAGCTTTTTAAAAATATATCTAATAAAGTGGGATGCTGTCTTTCTCCATGGTGCATGGTGATTGAGTGAATATGGTGATCAGTTAAGATGATTAGGTAAATCACATTTTTCCAGGAAAGAAAAACATACCCTCCCTGTGGGAACAGGCAGGGAATCTGCAACTTGGTGGAAAATCAAGTGACCATCAGGGCCAAGATGTTATGGGACTTGATCAGATTACCCTTACCCTCCTATATAGGCAGAATAAAAGCAGGAAAAAAAATAAAACTGAAAATGAACCCTACCAGGAATGGAGCAGAACATTTTCCTTTTTTCATATGTTTTAAACAGGCATCAGTCAAATTTTTTTGAAAATTGCAAGATATAAACAAGAGTATGTTTTAAAATTTAAAATTGTCATGGCTGACTTGACAAATTTTAGCCCACTGTTCTATGGGTGAAGAATTCAGGTCATACAAAAAATATTAAATTATCCAGAAGCAGTGAATTAAAACCATTTACCCCAAAAGATCCCTACATTTTCCAGCATCCAGGATTCCAGGGATAGATCATAGCTCATGCTGCACTCAAGTAGGACAACTTTCAAGTACACAGGGTTGTCCCAGTACAAGAAAAACATTAGGATATAATTAAAAAGTAATTCCAATAGGACATGAAAATAATAATATGATCATGAAAAACACATTAAAGTAAGCCAAAAAATGCAATTGATACTGAGAGCTTGGGAGGAAAATACACATGTTGTAAAGTAAATGTATGGAAGTGCAGAAAATATCCCCATTTTAAAAAAGAAATACAGTACTGAGACCACCCAATATAATTGCTTTGAACAAGTAGAGGGATAGGGAATTACAAATTTTCAGGTACAGATTGTTTCAAGTGTTTAAGAGCACCCAGAAAGCCTCCCAGGGAAAACTTCAAGAATTCACGGGATTTTTGAGGCCAGAACAGATTTTTGGAGCCCCAATTTTCACTGAAATATTGTTGGCAAGACTGGCGGTAGACCCCATCCCAGAAGGGCACCATAGAGAGGATTTTGAAGGCTTCAGCCCTTCTTGCGTCGTTTTAGCCAAAGAAATCACGATGTCCCCGAAAAACGAAGAACACAGACAGAAAACTGTGAAATGCTTGCTGGATGAGATAAAATCGGCAGCCGTCTTAAATGAGCGGCCTGCCCAAGAATCAAAGGATTTTTTGCGGCCCTGTCAATGGCCCCCCTTTTCTTGGAGGGGCGCGGGGTCCATAAAACCCTTGGTGGATAGAAATGCCAAATGTCACATATTCCGCATCTTTTAAAAATGCCTCCGCAGTAATCTTTAAAAGATGCGGAATATGGAATAAAACACAACCAATATGACGTTACCTAAAACCAAACCCCAAAACCCCCCATATGTTAAGTATAAATTAACCGATATTCAGTAAAGCTGTATAACAAGAGTTCGATAAAGTGTCTATAAAAAATATACACATACAAAAGAGATACCCCCGTATCAATCGGTATAAATTTCCATTCCAAATACTCCACGCAGCTTTTCCCGTTGTTTACGCAACTCATATTCTTGCCCACTATTAACCAACTCTTTTTGTAGCTTTTTAAGCATTTCTTGTCCATCAAAACAACGTATCAATTCCTCATTCCAGTCCTTGTACTGATCAGGTGTTGATGCTTTATAATTTACCTGTTGTGCATTAACCAGCTCACTGACTTCTTTTTGCATTTGTCTACCAGATTTATCATTATCAAAAGCCAGGGTTATGGATTGGCCGTTTGCCTTGGCATTTAAGAAAACATTTTCTAACTCCTTTTTGACACCTTCAGATAAACTACCACAAGTAGACAGATACATAGTAGTAGCTGGCATTTTATGAATTTGCTTGTAGCTTAAAGCATCTATAGGGCTTTCTGTGACAACAATATGCTCAACAGGTACATTTAAGTCAGCCAGCACAGATAAACCGCGAGGAAGCCCTTTTTGGAAGTATTGGGTATATACTACTCAGGCAATAGTCATCACCTATGCTATTCTTTTGCTTGGAAAACTGGTAACTAATGGTACTACACATATTCCCCCTCCCATTGCTTTCTATATCCCAATATAAGGCAAATACGGCTTGGTTACCTACTTTAACATCTGCATAGTTCTCATAAGTAGCTTCAGCAATACCCCTACAGGACAAATAATTACATTTTTTGTGTTCAATAACTCCATAAAATGTTTCTTGAGCTATACACCGTTGAGATGTGATATCTTGTATTTCTACAGACAATGATTTTTGATATTTAACGACACGATCATCTAAGTGTGTGCTAGCTAATCCACAAATACTTTGATAGCTAAAACCACGTTTTTGCATAAAATCTACAATAGTCCCTTTTTCTTGATCATCTACTCGAGATTTGTACATCCAGTGACCATTCTGATTAGGCCCATTTTTAATGAGGATTTTGTCACCTTCTTTTTCCATAACAGCCCAGGTTTTAGAGCTCTTTTCCTTATCCAGAACATAACCCATAGAAGCAGCATGTTGAATCAAATTAACTTCTCGCTTCACTCTTTCCAAATCACCTTTTATACGATTCCATACAAGCGTTTTATGGGTATTTTGTGTGTAGGTAATATCCTGTTTAAGACGTACATTTTCTTCTACTAGAGAACGCATCTTAGCTTGTACTTTTTCTAACTCCTCTTTAGCTTTCTCACGATGAAAAAGGTTTAATGTATTTATGTATTTAGTTTCTTTTTCTACTTCCCTTTCAATTTTATTGACACTTTTACAGTATTCTTTTGAGGTGGTATGCTTTCTACCGGTTAACTTACTTTCTATGCCACGTTCCAATCCAAATGGTGACATAACTTCCGCGTATCTGTTTTGATAACCTTGCAACTTAATGATACCATCTTTATAGTATTTGGCACTTAAACTACTTCCGTTAACGAATAATCATGCCGAAAGACAGATCAGGCATTATGTGGTATACCACAAAAATTCCTACTTTACCCAATCTGAACGTGGTAATAGGTTTTTAGAACGCATCATCTCTTTGTATCTAACTTGGAAACAACAAAACTTAAATCCTTTCCAAGAATTGCAGCAAATATTTGCTTAAAACCATTCACCTGAACGGATACAAAATCTGAGCCGAAAAAGCTCTATTCTCTTGATTATTCTACACACATTGGACGAATCTAATTGAAAAAGATAGCCTAGAAAGTCTTGTGTAATATAGTCGGCCCTGAAATATCTACAATGAAAAAGATTTTTGATCGGCAGTCTATCTATGCTTATATTTTGCTCTAAAAATGCTTGTTTTGAGCCAAAATACTACGCTAAAGGAAAAATTAACTTGGCATATCCATAAATATAGATCTAAAAAAACTCTCGGGACTGAATAAAAAAATCTCAAAACTGGGAAAATAAAAAGCTAGTGTAATTTGAGCGAAATGTCAGGTTTTAAAATCATAGCTGATAAATACAGAAATAGAAGAAAACGGTTTGGTTTAAGATTCAATTTAATTGCCAGTTTGTATAATTGGGAATTGGTAAATTAATGGTTATGCAAGAGGTCTAATTTATTAATGGTGACCTTAGGAAGACCCGTAACTTCCATAATAACACTGACATCCAATCCTTTTTTAAGCATTCTCTTAGCTATAGAACGTTTTTCTTCTTTTACACCTTCTTCTCTACCCTGTTTCAGACTCTCTCGTTTCAATTGTTTTTCAATAGCTAATCTCTGTTTATCTACTTCTTTTCGAGCCATTTCTGCTTTTTGCTGAAAGCGCTTTTCTAACTCAAAGCTTGGTAAATATTTCTTACTTAAAAAGAATTGATCCATCAAGCCTGCATCTTTAAAGGAAAAATAGCTATGTGAGGATATAATCAAATGGTCTAATACTTCTGTACGCATCCATTTATCTACTTGATACAAACGATCGGTAATATCTAAATCTGCATCAGATGGTTTGAGATTACCTGATGGATAGTTGTGGATTAGAATAACACAAGCTGCTTTTTTTTTAAAGGAATGCTAAATATTTCAGCCAGATAGTCTTCACCCCAGGCATGGGTCAGGGAGCGCTATTAATGATTAGGAAGAAAATCCAGAAAATTCGGATCGGATCCATGTGTCCCCTGCCTATAGAAGCAGTAGCAGACAAGATCAATAAGATCAGCAGGGGATGGATTAGCCCCACATTCCGCACCGATACTATAATTGAAAATGAGTATATTTTAGAAAAACTGTAGTGAAAATTTTTAAAAAATGAGCCTTGGTATAATTTTTTATAACTGATAATCAAATAGTGTAACGCAATATTCAAGAAGTGACCTGTTTAATAATAGACTTACAATCAATTCATTAAAAGGTGCGAAATGTGGGATTAACTACTATGAACATAGTCATACAAGTGAACTCTATAAACTATCCAATTTATTGGATTACCGCTGCAATACATCAAGCAGAAGATGAAAAAGCCACAACTAGGCAAGGCCTGGTCGGAGCTTAAAAACATCAGAAGCAGATGTGAGATACTTTTTGCCCATTGGTATATGATAAGCGTACTTTCACAAAGAGCCGTATGAACTGAGAAGCTCATCTACGGATCCGTGAGCAACTGAGGTAAGACCCTCGGTTGACTCGATAAGGTATGATTGACTAAACAGGTACAAAATATAATGTTAATCAGATATTTCTATATGCTTCGCTGTGCAGCAGCTGCTAAAATTTTTTCTTAAGTTGATACCATTTTTTAAACAGATACATATCTATAAGGTACCTACAAGGGTCTGTCCAGTTACAAACATTGTCAATCCAAGGAAGTAAATATATTAATCGGAATTAGAGTCTTCCCCTTCATAAGCTTCTTTCTGATAAGCTTCTTCTTCAGATTTTCTTTCATAAGCTTCCAAGAACTTATCCAAAAATTCTAAAAAATCTTTAGCAAAAAGTTTAGATTTACCATTAGGACTCATAGCATATATATTCTCTTTCTTCTTCCCAGACAAATTGATATAATATTCGTCACCTTGATCTATCCCTGCTATTAACCAACACGATTTTACTTTTTCTGCTTTCATTTTACTCCTTCTAGAACGATTCTCAAATCCTTTTTGAATTGATAATACCTCTTGAATTTTATCTCCACTATCACTAATACATTCACTAGGTCCATATATATCAAAGCCTCCACCATCTAGAGATCCATATATATTTAAAAATTCTTTATACTCTTTATCTATACTATCCATATTAAACATATCCGCAGTTCTTCCTAATTTATGAACTACCGATTGTATTTCTTCATTAGTTACAGGACATCCTTTTTCAAAGATTTTTCTCATTTTTTTTCCCTCTTCATCTTTCTCTTCTTTTTCCAAGAACTTACTTACCTTTTCATGCATAAGCTGTACATTAACCGACTCACTTGTAAACGCCATCATTGTCGTCACAAAAACCAAAATTGTAACATGCACAAAAAATTCCTGAACATCTCGGGCGGAATTTCTTTCTACTATCCTTGGCTGATCGTTTGTACGGAGTGCCGTATAATCGCTTCCAACTCCTCATTCGCAAATCGTATTCTCTATAAAAAATCACGCCATTGGCACTTGAATAAGATGCGAATCTTTGGCTCAGCAAACGGCAATGTTGACCGGAGATCTGAAGCTCAGGTGATGGTCCAGAAAAATTAGACCTCGGGGAAAATAAATCATGATAGCATCAATTAACCTGACAAATTCGAGAGTAATTGCAAAGTGACTCCAAATAAGCCTGAAACAGTGTACTGTATCAAAGGGTGGATCAAAAAGTTCACAGGATTGGCAACTGCAAGCACAGTACTGTACTGTATCTCATCAAGCCATGAGGAATACTGTATTTGCATTGACGACTGGAACACAACTTCGATTTTTTAAGTGAATTTAACTTGTCCAGAAAAATTATAACCATTTAAACTTGTCCGGTGCTTTCTCAAATTTCAATTATGAATTTTAGTTTTCCCTGTTTTAGTGCAATTTACTCTTCTGGATTCAATGATGGCAGCAAATATTTTCGCGAATTTAAGATATTTGAAATTAATCAAATGGAAGGCAGAACTTCAAGACCTTTAATCATTATCATATTATAGACAGCAGTATCGATTGCAAGATCTTGCTCAACTTTCGGTCAAAATATACGAGAAATAAACGAAGGAATTTCAAATTACTTCCACCCAAAATACCGAACACAGAATGGAGGATACGCAACAACTTCAAGTATTTTTAAGTTGCCTCACAAAATTATCATCGAATGAGACTGAAAATTAAATTATGAGACTAATCTCAAGGCAATGAACCAAAAAAATGAAGACACCTTAAATTATAACAACGATGAATTCTTGTAAACTTCGCTGTAAGATATTTCGACGCTTAGAACTCACCAAGCATCCCTGAAAGGATAATACTGAGCACAATTCTGAAACTGGAACATACGTGACAGCACAGACTAGACAAACTCGGAACACTCCAAATTCGGCACGAATAAACACATTTAAAACAAAACTCGGTAGAATGAAACAAGTTATTACCTGGACTTCAGCCGGAACCTTCTATAGATTAGGCCATAAGCTACCGCATGTCCAAGGCAACGAACAGAACTTCACTGAAAAACTTGCGAAGTAAACCCGAAGAAGTATTCTAAAGCTGAACTCCAATCTCATTCCTTCGATTTTTGCAGATGTAGAAAGACGGAGTGCTAAGTTTCTACGATCTGTCCGTCATTTCAGAGAGGAAGGAGAATTTTAGATCAGCAGATCAAATTAGAAGACTATGCATAACTTCCCGCTTTTCACTACTTCGTCAAATTTACTGCCCATCAAGTTTAGGTAACATTGATCACGGGAAAAAAGCACCGACTGTCTCATAACCTCAATTTTTTCACACAACAGTGTTTTCAGGTTCGATAATACAGTATTTTACAATTTATTACAAGGCTTCAGTACAGATTAATAATTCATTAAAAATAATTAACAAGTTATTCAATAAAAAAAACAAGCCTTCTCCAGTCGTATTTCTGATCAATTGCCAGACGCAATCAATTATGTGCATTAAAAATTTGGAAGTGATGATATCAAGTTCGAAAAGGTTCCGAAATTTGTATGCGTGAAATGCTTAATTTCTCGAATCTATAGAGCTGAGAAATGCTTTTACGGCGGGGAATGCGTTGGAAAATTTTTTAGAATACAATTAATCCTAACAATTTGTATGAAACACGTATATTCAACGTTCATTACAAGATAACTTCGGACATGAATAATTCGTCGGAGTGCTCATCCACATGGAATTTTCATTTCTTCAACCCGCAAAAATTTAGGGACGGATTCGTTGCTCGAAGACATTCTTCAAATTCGCGTGATGAAAAAATTGTTTCTTTTCACACAGGTTCACGATTACAGCACTCCGTAAAATATTCCGCTGATATTCCCGATTACGCCTAAGCAACTTCAAACGTCATAAAAATGTCACATCATAAAAGTAACAAAATTCTCAACATTCATTTAATGCCAAGTAAAACTAGGGCATGTCTAAGCACGTATCGTGTGCATAAAATGGTCCTCCAAAGGTTCTTTCCGATATGAACGTCGTTGAAAAAGTTCTCCGATTTTCTTCTCCTATCCTCTATAGCCCGTGAAAAAATACCTCGTATCAAAGACAAAAAATCTGAGACCTTCAACGAAGTCGCTCCAAGTACTAAGAACCGTAGGCAAATAAAATAACCTGGCATAAAAAAAAAACTAACTTACAGCTCTCCAAGCAGTAAGCACAAGGATGGCATCAAAAGGATGGCTGTAACAAGTGCAAACGCAAAATTTCCTCATTCTTCTCTTCAAGCTGGACACATGGACCTTGCCGCAAAATACGCTGCTGAGGAAAAGCTGAAAATGTGCCACAACTTGTTGACTCCTCCAACTGGTTCACTTCCACTGCTGTACTGATTTGTCCCACAAGCAGGAGGACACACAGGAATCACAGTTTCTGCGAAGAGAATTCATGATGTGCGAATCAAGATTGAAAAAAATCCGCAGGTGACTATGACTTAATCTTCCCGTAAACGACGTTAACCACAAAATTCACGACAAGAAAAGAGGTATACATGTTAGCCTTTCGAGTATCAGTTGATGAAATAAAACAAGATCTCTCTTACCAACGAGCTCGACAGTCGCGGAGGCAATCCCAAATTTATTCGCAGCCTGACACTGGAATTTCCCGTACTGCTTCTTCTCAATCGAAAGCACCCTCAGCGTCGTCGACGTGAACTCGTCTGCAGTCGAAAAGTGGCTTATCCTGAAATATATATGATCAGTTGACCATTGAAGTCAAATTTGACAACGGAAAGCAGCAAGATAATGCATTTTACATGTAGTGCTGATTGTTTGAAAGCTGGAAACCATCCCTGAGCCAGGTAACAGCCGGTTGGGGATAAGCTTCAATGTTACACTCTAAATCCATGTCGTATTGCAGAGCCTGGCCAACTCGTGGACGTGAAACCGTGATGACTGGAGCGAATTCTACATCAAGAGCCACGTTTCTTCTCGCACCTATAAGAAGAAGAAAAAAAATAACTGAACATTTGAAGCTTTCAAAATCGCGGTTCCACCCAAACAATTTCACGATAGATTTCAATTAATCTTCGTAAAGCGGAAAAGCGTTAAATCGTCCGTCAGTTAAAAAAACTAATAATCATCGCGACGTAAAACATATTTTAGTCAAATGAAACGATATCAGAGGCACAGGAGGGAAGTTTTCATCTCTCTGGCCATTTCATTTGAATAAATGCCCGAGGGGAGAGAGAAACAGATTACCGTGCTTTCCCCAAAAATTGTTGAAACATAACACGAGCAACGGCATACATTATTTCGAACAGCTCTTACACTGTAACACCTACCCAAAAACAAAGTATCCCCAGTTTTTCAGCGTTTTTTCATCATTTATTTTTGCTTTATAAAATATTTCTTCAATTGCGCGTGTGTATCCAGAGTTTCTGTACTTGGAACAGAAATAACCCGTCTTGCTTCTGGGGAATCTATTGAACGAACTGTTGCGCCAACAACTTTCAATTGTCTCACCCGTACCCATGAACAATCACAAGACGGAAGACGTTCATCGCAAATAACATTTTTTCAAAATTCGTCAAAAACTCGCCTTTCCCAACATAGTTTTCAGCGACGCAGTAATAAGTGCCACGATCGTCCTTCGTAACGGAGTTGATTTGCAGAACCTCTCCACTGTAAATTGCTCCTCCCGTGGGCAATAAGGCATTATTTTGTCGTCGCCAAAAGATATTCGGGGTCGGGTAACCCGTGGCTCGACACTCCAGCTGCACGTTTTCGCCGACGGTCGCGACAACGGAACGAGTTGAATCATCCGAAATGACTGGAGGACGTCGGACGGAAAGTTTCACTTCCGCGGAAATCACATTCTGGGTCGAGATCAGAACTTGGCATTGATAAATCCCGGCATCCGTCTCCTGAATGTCCTTGATCTGAAAAGAAGGAACACGAAATCATCATCACAGCGGACTTCAACAAAATAGAAACGGACTCAATTTCTTGATGTAACAAAAGAAGGAACTCCAGCTCTGGTCTCGAAAAAAAAAATTAATGACACGTGACATCTGCGAGACGTGCTTCAGCTCGACGCACTGTTTTGATAAAACTTATCGCTAGTTGTACGGATGAAGATTTCCGCATTACAGTACAAGTATTAATCTTTTCCAAGTACTTTTTTGTGAGTAGGAGGGGAGGGGGAAACTACATTGGAAGGCATAAAATGATCTAGTCATTCCTTTGGATGATCTGACCATAATAACTGTCCTATTTGCTTGAAATATTGCGCGAAAGCTTTTTCCTCATTGACAATTTCTTCCTCTGAGATAAATTCTGAATTTCATCTGTTTCGCTCTTGAGAAGCCAACACATTTTTCCAAAGATTAAAAAAGTCATGGAAACTGATAAAAATGCTGTACCATCAGCTCTCGACTTAATGCCACCCTTGCATGGTGCTAAAAATTTCCCTGGAAAGAATCTCCCTCAATTTTGTTCTTCAGAAAAACCCCACTTTAGTGCCAATTCGCGTAGAGCCACAGAAATTCCTCGTCATGGAAAAAAATGGACCAAAATCAAAGAAATTGAGGCCGTTTCTTGTGATATCATTCGATTCTTACTGAGAATCACACGCCCAGGGTAAAAAAAAAAAAACTCACGATAATTTCAATACAAGTACTCTATTTCTGAATTCTCATTCTAAAAAATGCTCGCTGCTGCACAACACCTTTCATTATCGATGAAGTGGGAGTTTCCTTCAAAACATTGGTGATTGCTGCATGATGGCACCTGATATAAAACTCAAGTTTGTTTTTAATAAACCGCCCTGCTCTTTTAAAAGACACAATATGAGTGAAAATACAATATTATCTGTTTTATTAAATGTACTACAATACAGTACAATATAAAATCAGTAAATTAGAGCTTAAAATTAATTCCTATTGCTTTATCTCTCATACAGCAGACTCTTCGGCCCAGCAATTCTGTAAGAGAGAATTTTTTGCCCGAAGTGCAAACCCTGAACTAAACCTTCCTACCAAACAATACCCTCAATTTATGGCAATCCTCGTTTATTGCCTCAAAATGTGCCAGGATACAAAATTAATATTCGACTGTAAATATTTTCACGTCTGATAACATTTCCTGGTCTACTTTAAATTTTAAAAAATCCTCCTCATACACGCGGATCTTCTATATCAAGGATACAAATGCAAACCCACCGTCAATATATACGTGGAACTCGCTGCTTGTAATTGCAACGAAAACCGCGTTTCTGGTAAGATTAAACTGGTTCCTTTGGAAAGCGGAATGGAACCAGAAGGTTGGTTCTCGTCTATCTTCGTCCACAGTACGGAGTATCCCGTAGCGTACTGTACACTACACTTCATCTCCGTTGTTTCACCAATGTACATGATTCTCTCGGGGGATATGTACGATATTGTGGGGTTCCTCTGTCCGGAAACACAAGCTCCCAACACCAGAAAACCTGCAAATAATTAAACGTAGGGCATTATAGACAAATCAGACAATCGAAAAAGTCCTTCCAGGAGTTCTTGAAATAAATCCCCTTTAAGCGAGATTCTTCGAACTAAGGACATTTTGTGATTGTGCGAATGAACGATGCGATCACACGAATTTTAACGAAGATTCCAAATCAACTCACCAATCCACAGGATATTCATTTTCAAGAAAAACCACACGACACAGAATCTTCCTACGAGAGAAGGAAATAAATTCTTCGTTCAACGAATCTTGAATCGACGCACTAACGTGAAGAAAAGAATGCGGAATTGACGCAATATATCAAACCATATAAATAAAAAAATCCTTTCGCGATACCAGAATACTGGTTCTTCAGGAAGTAATAAAAATCAGCAAACGGGATCCCGAGGCTTTTCAAACCATAGCAAGGAAAAAACAGAATATTCATTCAACGATGAAATAAACCAAGGTTTGTAGGATACAACAGAAATATCGAGAAAAGTTGAGACACGACTATGAATCAAATCTTCGAAATTAGGATGAATGTTTCGTTCAGCCACGGTACGGATCAAAAAGGCCCTGTCCAGCGTAGATTGGAGGCCGCATGTTCATCAAAGTTGCTGGATGCATTGCAAAAGCTTCCGCTTCCATAGCTCCCTAAAAATCCAAATAAAAATTCAGAAATTTTGAAGCACTGAACTCGTGGAACCCTTTTGGCAAATACAACTGAAATGAATGATGTAACTTACCGGCGGCGGAGGTTCACGACGGTCGAGGGATCTCGGCGTTTTTTGTCCGAACAATGCCTCCAAGACCGGTTCCGGTACAAAAGCATTCTGCAATTGAAAACGAGTTTCTTTTTGCGTCAAGAAGGGTCTCCACGAACATTCTTTCCCATTATTTACGCAATTCAATAACAAGTGACTTCTTTTTTGCCCAATTACATGTACAGAACACTGGGTCCCCGCATAACTAAACATAAATTCCCGGGGCGTTTCGTTATTCGAAGTTTTCGTATTTCAACATGCATTTTCCCTCAAGTTTACATTCTAAGTTATTGAATTTGTTCTAGATACACACCAGAAGATGCTAACAACTCAAGCAAGAATATCTGGATAGTTTTCACTCTTTTCAGCATTAAATGGCGGATTAAAATTTTTCGATTAGAAAGTTCAAGTACAGGAATTCTGAAAATTTCTTCCACCAAACTTTCTGAATTTCACGAGTTTTATACACAGTACAAGAATACGAAATAACTATACTCTATTTCCTCAATTCTTTAAAAGTCCAAAGCTTAAATTCAAAACGTGATGAAATTTGAGTGTTGTTAGGCCGAAAAAATTCGTTACGTGAATCACTTTTTCCACGTAAAAAATGTCGCAATGCGAAATTGATGGTCTTTTGTAATGCGGGGACCAAAACCTGAATGCTAGATTCAGACAAAATCTGAACTCCTCGAATAAAAAAGCCCCATAGGAATTGTGACGGAAATACCGCATTGGACAAGTAATCGTGAGGCAACTTTCATCAAAGACAGTTCTCGTCAAGCGAAAACAACAATCAAATTCTTAATTAAACTGCTGGATTAGTCTATTTACAAAAATAACGCAAAAATCGTGGACTTGAATCAATCCTTAATTATAAGTGACGAGGGAAGATACTCACGTTCTCTGTAAAAGAGTCGACGTGTCTCGACATGTAATCTTTAAGATCAGGGGCTTGCTTGAACACGGATTTCAATTGCTCAGCCTGCAGCTGCATTAAAACAACGCAACTGGGAGCTCCACAGCGCTGACAACACTTGATGAAACCTTCCCACACGCGCGGATTTTTCCATACCTTCGAAGACAATAAAATATATTAAAACTACATCACCGCCAGATTTAAACGGTTAGTTTTACCTCTTTTTGAATGAGGTGCTGAAGAGCGTTCAACACGTGACCCGATAATTTGGGGTATAATGAAAAGGCTTGGATCACCGTACGCATGAGCAACGTGGGTATTTCGTCCAGATCCACCAACTTCTTGATCACTTCTCCCATTACTTCCATCGTGTATACGGCTTTCATTTCAAAACAAAGCGCGGTCGCTATAAAAAAAATTGACATTTTAAATTCATTCCCAGGAATATGTATGAATTAGAACCTCTGATCTGACACTCTAGAGAGTAGAGAAGTAAAAAAATAGGAGCCATTTTTTAGGGATGCAAAAAAGATTGGAAGCCCACTAAGGAGGAATATTTCTCTAGATCAATTTCTGCCACATCTTCAAATTAAATTTATTTCAATTTATCAATTCAGTCGCAGAGTGAGTCGTTGTTTCGGAACATCGTCGCGACGACGATACCTTTGATAATTGACTTGACGTCAGCCGCAGACGGCGGAATAGTGTGCAGGGCGACCATCAGATCGGCAGGAGTTATTGAAGGGTTATGTTCTTCCGGTCTTTCCAAAGTCGCAACACCCAAAACACGATTGAAAACCTCTTTCAATACATTTGGCGCCAATCGAAGAAACTTTGGAAGGATTTCCATCAATTCGCTTTCCGGCAGCCCAGAAACAACGGGTATCAAGAAACGCACGTCCGTCACTCGTGTTTTATACAGATCAAGCACTTTGTAAACCAGTTGTTCGCTCGGTTGCGCTGCCAAAAAAATTACACAAATCAAAAAGCTTCTCGAATTATGAAACACACGAGCTTACCTTTTTCAGTTAGTAATAGAATCATGCGTGACACAAAAGTTTCTCCGCCTTTGGGAATATTGTCGAGTACCGCCATGACTTCATCTGAGTTTCCATCGAGCTCTTTTATAGGCTCTTCCATCAGTCGCAAAATTATACGTTTCACTTCCGGACTCGTCTCGGCAAACACACGCATTAAACTGAAAAGAGTACGTAGTAAAACAGTCCTTTGATCAACAGTCCTCAAAAATACAATCTTTCTATTTCGGCTCTTCGAATTTTTAATTCAAGAACCACGACCAGGTGTCGCCTCGATTTCAACCCTTACAAAAAGGTACTGAATGTGAAGACACCGAAAAAAAAAACCAACACTACCCTAAAATCCTAGAATGTAGACGTAAATAAAAATCAGACAAGAAGCCTTCGGAAGCAGGAACTTACTCGAAAAGATACGACGTTTTTCTTGGCAGCAGGACAAACAGAAGCCCACAGGCGGATTTCACAGAATCCTCCGACCAATTGACAAAAGCCGGTTTTTTATCCCCGCCTTCTTCTTCCTCTGGCACCTCATCCTGAGGTTCATTTTTCACACCACCGTCAATGGCCCCGGGCATCACCAACGCGTTTATCGACATCACGGCGAATTCCCCGATGGCGGCGGCAAACGCGTCGTCAGAATGCGAAACCAAACGCATCACAGCCGAGAGGCCTTCTTGACGGATCGTTGGTGTCGGATGTGTCGCCAAGTCGAGCAACATTCTCAAGCAAGTCGTGTGTTTCCCAGTGCCGCGACGATACAGGATCATGTCGCACAGCAGCTCGCACATACGGGTGACACGTTTCACTCTGGGAATCTCCGGAGACTGATCGTCAGCCTCATTGTCTATAACTTGGGGTTCGGCTTGTTCTTCATCCGCAGGGAACATCATGCTCAGCATTGCCACTGCTTCGTCGGTCAGCGACGGAGTTTCCAAGAACAACCGTCGAATGACACTGTTCAAAGCAGAATATGATACAGTATTGATAAAATTATTCCGCACACTTTTTTGTCTGCGATTTTTTTCTAGAGTGAGGGGTTCTCTCCCCATGTTACAGGAGCTCTCTACAACAAATTTCTTCTAACAACGTTTTTTTTCACTGAATTTCGTTTCAGAGAGAGTTCACCTATACAATACAAATACAGTGTAATCACACGGGCACACCAGGTTGAAAGCTTACTCGTATTTTTCTGGAAATTCGTCCTTTTCAGCTATCGCCTTCAAAATCCACGTCAAGATGGTTCCGTAACGTTTTCTATCCATCTCCGCAGTGTCGTTCGAAGTGAGTGGTCTGAAAAGCGTAATATTCGATGTTTCATATCGTAGATCCAAGGTTTCTCGTCACATAGACGTGCACGACTCAAGATTTCCTCTGACATCAGATCAAGTGTCGCCCACTTTTACATACGTAATCATTAATTCAATTTTGGCTTTAAAGTAAAGTTACCGTCGATCATTGCAATGATTCAGGCGACACCTAACTGACAAGTCATGAAAAATTGTCAGACACGAAAAAAAACACAGTCCAAGAACATTCCCACGAAGCAGAATCATTGAAATAAGTCATCACGTACCTCAAAGCGGAAGCAGAAACAGGACTGTAGCTCTGACCCTGGCTGTATTCGCTGTAAAGCCAAGCGATCACATGGTCGACTCTTCGCACGGGATCCGTGAGAAAAAATGAAACAACCCAACCCAACACATCTTCGATAGGCATTAAGCTGGATAGACCAGCCATAACCTCGCTTTGAGCTGATCTCATGGACTCCTTTCTGGATTCCGAACGAATCGCTATTCCTGTTTCGTCGCCTACACTAGAAATCCGGGACAAGGCGGAGGCTTTTACCTTGAGCACAATTGACATCGACATAGGCTTGGATTTCTCAGTCAGTCTTTCATTGGTTAGACGTTTTTGCTTCTGTGCTAGAGAAATTGGCGCAACTGTGGATTTCACGGCTACTGCAGATTTTTCTGCAACGCTTTTTAATCCTTCTGCAGTGGAGTCATCCACAACCTGTAAGTAAAGACGAGAAAAAAGAGAAAGTCATGCATTGGCAGGTGGCTTCGTGATATTTTTGTGCAGTAATACAGCGATTTAAATATAAAATCTTTGACTATTTTTGGTAGAATAAATCTAGCAAAACTTTCAGAACTAAAACTTCAATTAAAAAAAAATCTTACCGCATCGACTGGTTTCGCAGCAAGTTTCGGTACTTCCTGGCGCACTTTCTCGCGCTTCTCTTTCGCAAGTTCCAACTTCCGCTTTTCTTCGGCTTTCTTCATCTCTCTTCTTCTCCGCTCTATTGCGACTTTGTCACAAGGAAACACTGAATCCTTCACGAGTTGGTTGCCCAGAAGTCGCGAAATCCCACGAATCAGTCCATTTGAGGCCAGCCTTGGAAAATCTGGATCCAGACCGACATCCGGGATCTTTTGGAGGGTCGAAAATCGGGTCTACAAAGAAAATTTAAGACAAAACGCATTAGAAAATAACTCACTGCAATTGAAGTTAGCACGCAGACGAAATCGTGAAAAATTGAACCATGTCCAATGTTTTGACTCTCCGAAGAATCTGAAAGTCGATAAAATACTTGCCAGCGCTTCGGCGACGGTCTTGAACACGAAGTCCGGGCGTAGCCTAAGGGAAATATATTCTTCAGCGGACTTGGTTAAATCCCCAGATTTGGGAACAGCTGTTTCTCCGATTAAAGGCAGTGCTTTGGGTCCAACGACCTCCAAGTCATCACGTTTTGGTCGCTTTTTCCTCTCAGCCGCATCGAGATCCAGAGATGGAACAACGTCCAAATCCATGGGCCGGGGCCGTTTTCTCCCCTCGTCCTTTTTTCTGCGAGCAGCTTGCTTAATTTCTTCAGGATTCGGATGGTTTTTCATGATCTGTAATTGCAGAAAATCGGTACAGTAGATAAAACACTGACGCATTCAAGCCGTGAACTTCGGGCAGCATTTGGTGAAATTAATTAAGCGTGAATGGAACATATGAATTCATTTTTGACGAAGTCATAAATAATTCATCATTCATAAATTATTCCACGATGGCTCCAGCTCATCGTAGCATTTCTTACACTAGCATAGCATCTTTTCGCAATCCATTTCGCACAGCAACTTACTTCTTCGTCACACAATTTTTTGCAATTCAGTGTAGGGTCATGTAAGCCCACGCTGCTAGCACAAAATGACACAGAGAGACAGATACAGTACTTATCTCATATTTTAGATTTCCAGATTTCTAAAGAAAATATTCCGTCTCGTAATCTCATCAAGGTAAAAAAAAAATTTAAGAGCTGCATGCGCGTTTTCCACCTCCATCCATGCGCGAGTTTCAAGTGATTCTTTTTTCTCCAAGTTTAGCATGGAGTTTTTTTAAAAACGTTTTTCGTTTTTAAATTCAGATTTACACTCGGATGACTTCAACCCAGGCGCTAAATTGAAATCTTACGAACTCGCGAACGAAGAGAGTTGAACAGTCACGTATCACTCGAACTTTTTTCCTTGCTTTTACACCTGAAAAATTTAAGAAAGAAAAAACTTGAAGGTCTGAACTCCAAATAATACTGGCTAAACTTGACCCAGGTTGAATCTCTTTACAACGATCTTTTCGCAGATTATTTTCTCTGCATATCGAATATTTTGGTCCAATACGGCTTTCTCTTAATGTTATAGGGGATCATTGCATCGAAATTCTTGTCTACAACGAATTTTTCTTTTTGGTCCCTTGAATTTAGTTTTAGTTCAAATGTCTTCTGAACATATCATACGAATTTAATGAATCGCGTTCTGACTTCAGTCGTGAAACCGAGTTAAAATGTATTCGGTTTAGCTGCGAAAAGTTAATTTGACCGTGACCTTTTCTTGCCCTTCCAGTAAAATGACACAAAAAGATTTATATTTTTACCTCTTGATAAGTAGCTCCAAGCTCATTCAAAAGCGCAGTGATTGCGGTAATATGATCCATCGCAGCAGGAAGCTTCAACAATGCCATCATATGAACTTTCATCATTTTGCGAACTGAGCTCACTTGGCTCTTTCCAAGCGTAGGAGGAAGATGACCTGAAAAATTAGGAAGTCAAATTCATTGGTCTACTAACGAAGTTCTACCAATCACACAACTCACTGTTCAATCCTTGCATGGCCAGCACAACAGTAGATAAAAATACGGGTCGCATTTTGGCGATATTCGTCAATGCAGCCATCGTTGCCATCAAGTTTACAGAAGAGATGTGCAGACTTGAATGGAACTTCAGTAAGCTTTCAAGTATTCGCCTGAAAAAGTACGAGATATACAGAAGTACAGTAGAAGTACAGTATAGAACAAATCGTCGAATCGACGCAAATATACGATCGCAGAAATGTCTGAAGGTTCTTATATGAAGGGTTGTATAGAGAATTCCGCCGATCATTCCGTTCCAGTCATTAAGAAAATTTAACGATGAAACTAATTTAAATGGCATTATATAATGTACTCCCTCAATGGATCTTCCAATTTCCACAATTCAAGATGGAAATGTTAAAAGATGCAGTTGAATGGGCACATCGATGTTCCAATTTGACCCATCAGACACAAATACATAATGATTTCGCATGATGGGTAAAAATTATACCTTACGTGGAATGCATACAAGCAATAAAAATGCCCTAATTTTCTCATCAACCTTCGAATGGTATTTAATA
Organism: Notodromas monacha; assembly: GCA_905338405.1. Taxonomy (NCBI): domain Eukaryota; kingdom Metazoa; phylum Arthropoda; class Ostracoda; order Podocopida; family Cyprididae; genus Notodromas; species Notodromas monacha. The sequence continues at coordinate 43,849 of CAJPEX010000308.1, forward strand.
ACTTACTTGGCATCTTCTTCAAGCTTCCGCGGTCTGACAGCACGCAAATTCAGAGGAACAATGTCCAGACAAATTTCCGAAGCTTTCGCTTTCCCATCAGGAGAGTGCGTCAGCGTCAGAATAACAGCTTCCATGAACTTGATCGCATGAGTTCGAATACTGTAAAAGGGCATTTTAAAGAATTATCAAGACGCACATATCACTGAAACTCAAGAAAATTATTAATCCAACCCGTCATTGTCAGAATCAATCTGTTTAACGAGGTAGTCTCTAAGCGTGCTCAGCGTTTCCCAGGCACCGACAGCATCTTTCATTTCTTCCGGCAGTGCAGTTGAAACCCATTTCAATCCATTCTTGAAAAGCCCACAAGCAACTTGCATCGCTTTCTTCAACACATTGGGGTTTTCGTCGTTGAATATAATGTTTTGCAGGGCAGGAACAACCATCCGTAGGAAAGACTCCTTCTTTTGGCTAGAAGATCGGACGATACCCAGAAGTTTAAGCCTCGTACAAGAACACGTGGTTTTCAAATTGAAATTCTCAGAATTTGGTAGCATAAACCATTCGGAAAGTTTCTTGATTTGATTGTACTCCTTTTATAGTCTTTGAATAACCCTAAAATCTTACCAGGCTTCTTCGAAAAATCCCAAAGCCATTTTCCGGACGTCCGGAGCAGGATCATTCTGGAATGCTAAAATTTCCTCCGAGTATTTCAAGAACAGATCTGGTGCACGATGGAGAAGAAGTTCTTTCAATTCAGCAATGATCTTGATTCGCTTTGGGCCTTCATGCACAAGCCCAGTTTGGTTCAAGAGTTCGGTAACCTAAAACCACCCAGGAAATATCCATCAATATCAGAAAATTTCGATAAAAATTAAAAGAACACTTACTCTGTTTTCGGTTTCCAGGTCAGACATTTTAGATGCAGATTATAACAACTATCGTGAATATCTTGGTGACGAAACGCGCGCGTTTCTGCACAATGTTTGCATCTAAAATTTGTCGATTTCCCTGGGAACGAAGGAAAAAAAACGCCTTGAATTTCAAAGGAAGTTAATCTCTATGACGAACGAAATTAACGAGCAATTTCTAGATCACTGTTCAATATTTGACCGCGGACGGATGCAAATCCACTCCGAGACATTTCTGGGTGAAGGCTGCACAGGTAAATGCCAGCAGTTTGGATCCGTTTTCGTGACATGCATAGGATGAAGACATGGTGGCTTTGGGGTAAAAAAAAAAGAAGAAGAAACAATAATTCTATAGCGAATCTACTCAGTATGCATTTTCAAGAAGCTTTACCTGATAGACCAAACGACCCGCAGGCAATATGTCAACAAATTGTATGAGGCGAGAACGTAACCATGTGTTGTATAAGCTCCTCAAGCGATCGCCTCGCAATTTGGCACCATGATTTTTCATCAAGTCACGACTCAAGATGAAACAATGCTGTCCACTGTACATTGCCGTGTACACGATGAACAAGTCATCTGAAGATCTAGAAATACAACACAAACGTCAAGATCGATTCAAATTCATACGAAGTTTTTCTACTGTAGAGATGCAGTTTGTTTACAGAAGAGACTGTACAAGTAGAACTGAAATTGTGCAGCGGAATGTTGAGATAATCAATTCGCCATCGATACCAAGTCGAATTACTACAGCGCGTTGCTGGAATGGAATTTCTGAAAATGTAGCTCACTCACAGGCTGTCCAAAGTAAAGAAGAGCGAATGCTTTCGAATGAATTTGACGGTATCTGAAAAGTTCTTCGTGAGATGTTTTCTCCCGATCACAGCAACACGTTTGCGCTGTCCAACAGCATAGTAGTCGACGATCTTGGCGAGCTGTACCAGTGATGAATATCATTCAGACCACTGTTACCGGCGAAAAAACGCCATTGGAAATTACCCTTTTCATTCCATCTTCCTGATTACGAGTACCGGAGGCGTAGAAGACATTCAAGCCGTCCACAACAAGGTCAAAAGGAGCTGAATTCTCAACGAACTTTCTAAATCGTTCCAATTCCAAAGGAGTTGACCTTTGATAAACATCGTTCCCTGTCAAAACCTGACTGAGAAACTTCGAACGCAGCTCGAAAAAATCTCCATCAGATAATTCAGATAAGGGGAGACGCCGATCGCACGCACTGCATGCGCGGGAACTGCAAAAACGTGCAAATAAACACCGCAGAATACTGTGTTAATCTTTTGATTCTTACGCAGGATTGATGTTGCATTCATCAACGATCCACGTCGTTGACGGGTCAGTCCGATACCAATTCATTATGGATTCCGCAAGATCTCTTGATAATATTTGCTGACCGTTCGCTAGGAATTCCAGCAACCGTTCTATCATTGAGACATTCTAGGGAGAACGGAATCTGCACGGCACAAATTTGGATGACCAAATCCATAAAATACCTCGACAGCATCAGAAACAAGAGCTTTCCTTCTTCCAGATGGTTTCTTTTGTCGTATTCTCAAGCAAAACGACATCCACGCCAAGCAAACATCGTTGAGAACATCTCGTGGCACGATACCTAAGTCCAACTGTTTCAATAAATCCCAACCTTCCTCAGGTTGATCTTCATTGAAAAACCGTTTGGCAAGATAGCATCGTCCGCTAGAAGCATGGACTGGATCAAGTGTATCGAGAGAACTACAGAGCTTCAGACCGTCCTCCCATCTCGAAGTCATGCTCAAACCGGCAATGGCATCTAGGGCGGCAGCTGGATGGGAAATGATAGCTTCTTTAGGTAATTTGAGATAGGTCCGTAAGACCTCTTTTTCCACGTCGAATCCCACCGCTGAACTGAACATTCTCATGTACAAAGTTCTAAGTCCGATTCGGGAATCTGCCCCACCCTTATCTTCATCCAGGTGATCCACGTACTGCATCAATGATTTGGCAGCGACATAGTTCTTTGTTTTTACACATTCACGCAATATAATACCGGGAAAGTTGGACTCGCTGATGGACACTTTCCCCCAGCGTATGCCTAGAGAAGCTCGCTCAATATCCATCCATTCTTCAATAGACCGCATACGATGTTCATTCGCAACAGACAGAACTATTTTGCAATGTTCTCTAGCATCATCGAATGGATCCAACTTTTGATATTTTCTTCCTTTCTTCGGGTCAGCATTTCCACGGAACGAAGCAAATGCTTTCGCTACGCAACAACGTTCGGAATAAGACTTGTAGATTGGCGGTCGACACTCCACAAAGATTGATGCGACAGTTAATTGGCACCTCGCGAAAAGCTTGGTGATCATCTCTGCCCCACAAACCCAAAGAAATTACAGTACAGTAAGGGTCCTGCCTGCCACATAGCCAGCACTGGCTAGGCCTCAGTCTCTCGCCAGCCGCGGAACCAACAACATCTCAAATCACCCAAGTGACGGGAACCGAATATCTCAATACTATTTGTAGAGTTGTCCTGTGTTGAAAACCAAATACATTACGTTAGCTACCTCTCTAACAGCGTGCGTTTGAATCGACAGCTAGCAACTCTTACTGTACATTGGAGATTTTCATCAAATTACAATTACCGGAACAGATAAAATTACGTAACTTCGCTCAAGTAGAGCTCCGGCAACGTTCTCCACTTCCGTACCTCAACTTGATTCTTACGTCAACCAGAAGTTTTCTTGCGGCGATTTCTAGCAGAAAATCAACGGTCATCATCTAGCAGGCATTTGATTTGGTGGGAACAATGAATAATACCGATTCAATAAATGAGTAGAATATGTAGATGTCACTCCACCAGCCACCTAGGCCTAAGAGTGGAGTAGAAGAGTTCAATGAGAAATTAACAGAACGTTACCCGGCGGCTGGTTTAAAAAAGAACAAAAAAGGGGAGGTGAACCCGGAGGGGGGAGGCAAGGAATTCAACCCCGAGACTGCCGAGAGAGTGATACCACCCAACCCTCCCTCACGCGTGGTTTTTCGTGTTAATAGTCGTGGTCTCGGTGTGAACAGTGCATGATCCCATGAGGGTTTGGTGTTCCATTGTTCTGAAGGCCTCACTCACTCCCCATTTCGTAGTCATCCGCCGAGTGAAGAAGCGCGTCTGCGTGAGCGAAAGCGCCTTTGCCGCAGATGTTCCTCCTGCAACTTCGGTCGTAGTTCGCCTCAGGGCTTTCGCCTTTTAGTATTATTCTTTTCGAACATGGTCCGCGACTTCCAAGCCTGTTTCCGGATCTTGTTTGCATATTTTATGAATGAGTGTAATCTTGCTTGTGAAAAGGATCACGTCTGTTTTCCACGAGAACCAGCACAAAGGAAAGTGATGGAGAATGGCTATCCATAGTTATTGCATAGATCGTTGTGCAGTGAATATTGACAATTGCATTTCATAATGCATCATGAGAATATATATTTGTGTGTGATTTGTATAAACAATGGGTGTCGGAATCGTGTCCAGCATGTTGTTTCCATTTTTCTCTCCCTCCTTTACAGTACTGCTGATATTGCATGCAAATATATACAGAATACAGCAGTATGCCATATGACGAAAAATTGTGTTCACCTGTATTATCTCATAATTTTCGACGATATTTCCATCAGGGCAATTCATAGTGTGATCTGGCATGGAACTCCCAATGTACCATATTTATTTTTCCCAAAATTTCCCGGAATACGAATAAGTTCAGCAGAATAAGTTGCGACTTTATGTTGACAAAAAAAATGCGCCGAAGCGGACATTTTTTGGGAAGATTAAATAATTAATGGGTCAAGAAAGCCATAAGAGTACTGTGCAATAATTTTTTTTCGAAAAGCTGTGATGAAAAAAGGAGTGAAAGCTGATCAGCGAATATGAAGTAACAATTCAACGAATAACACTGTATAACCTCCTCTGTAACCGATGGAAAAATTCCATTTTCTATTTCATATCTGCTTCAGAATCTTCTCATCGTTTCTACGTGCCCGTATTCCAAAACGTAATTCGCAGCATTAGTTTATGGGCCGCCTAAATACGATTTTGTTTCACTACTGTACTGATGTACTGTATATATACATGCAGCAGTACATTATATTAATACTGAACTGCGCAAGTCAAATTTAGGTTCAATTGACCGTTCAATTTCGGACAGGTCAGGACTAAAACGACGATGAGGCTTATTTTGTTTGCTGTCTTCAGTTTGTTGACTTAACATATGAGAATAAGTGTTGTAAGATTTTTATTTCTTATGATTCAATTTTTCCGTTGCTGCCTGCGAAAAGAAAGAATTTGTGGCAATCTTTTGCAATGCAATGAAACTGTCGTTTCTCGTAGGATTTTCAAGGAAGCTCCGTGAAGCTGATCGATCTCTGTTCACGTGATATCGTCGCTGAAGTGCAAAAGCTTTATTTAGAACGTCAGAGGATATCTCGGTGGGATCCAAATCGACACCATGCCTCAGATCAGCAAGGATGAGCTCTTGGCGGAAGGAAAAACCAAAAAGATTTACAGCGTCAAAGAAAACCCGGAGCTGGTAATTGTCGAGTCTAAAGATCAGCTCACGGCATTTGGAGGTTCCAAATCTCACGAGTTGACCGGGAAGGCAATTATTGCCAATAAAACTGCAGTGAGGATCTTCCATTTTCTTCGATCCGTTGGTGAGTGTCATTAATGATAATTTGTTTTCTCTTTTTTTTTTTTTTTTAGTTAGTATAACGACCTCGCTGAGAAAAATGTTTCATCAATCCTTGGCGAGAATAACAACGACGCCGGAAATTCATGATTTTTTTACTCATCCTAGCTACTACATATGAGCAGAAATTCTTCAATGCGCCCAAATGAAAAATTATTCGTTTCATCGAGTTTCAATCGAAGGGATGCATGATTGGGGCAAAATAAGATCGTAGACTTCGATTATGAGGAGGTTGTTGGGGGGGACCCTTTTTGTTACATGTTCACGATATCCATGCACTTGTTGTTTATCGATTCCAGGGATCAATTCGCATCTCGTTGAGATTTTCGGAGACAACGCTTTCTTGGCCAGGAAATGCACAATGATTCCAATCGAGTTCGTTATCCGACGCATCGCAACCGGCTCATTTCTTAAGCGCCATGTTACAATAAAGGAGGGGCACCGGTTCTGCCCTCCCCGGGTCGAGACTTTTTTCAAGGTTCGTTTTGATTGATTTTCTTTATTTTTCAGGTGATATGAACAGTTTTCTCCTAACTGTAGAATAATTTTACTTTTTGACCGAAAAAGTGGCGTTCCTTGGCGTTTCCATTCTCTTCGAGATCCTTCTATGAGTGATTCCGCAGGCTCTGTATTCTAGTGATTTTCTGCGAGGTTTGAATGCGATCAATTTTTTTATTAAAACGAACAATCAAAAGCGTGATTTGTTCTAGGCTACTAAATCCATTTTAATGCCACAGCAGTATGTCATGTTTGAAAATTGAATAATTAAATTCGAAAATTTTGAAAAGTTGAATATAGTACTATAATTTTTTTCTTGTAAAAGCTCGATTGAATTTGTATCACTGTCGGCATTTATAATTTGTTGATAAATGAAAATTGTATTCAGATTGTGGCCTTGGCTAGGCTTGTGATTCAGGTGACATCTACTTGTCATTTTTGAATTACGAGAAAAGACTATTTTATTCTCACGTCCTTGATGGAAATCGCGTAGAATGTTTAAAAAGAGACAATTCTGTCGGTTGCTGTCGGCAGAGGGTGATTCCCGGCAGACTGAATTATGAATCAGGAGAGATGATAATCCATTTCTCAAAATAGGTTTGGCTTGCGTAACAGGGATGGAATGAACCCTTGGGAATCTTGCTCCGTGGAACGAATTATTTAACTTTCTATCCTTGTCTTCTCATTGTTATCGGGCATAATGCTGTACAAAATTTTAAATGAAGTGTTCAGGTATTATAAATCAGCTTCGTTAGGAGAAAAGATAACATTGGACGTTACCGTGTTTGCATTATTATTATTTTTTTATTGAATAGGGGAGATTCCACGTCTGTATACGAAATGGAAATTTTTTCTATCTCGTATACAGCGGCATTAACTGAGGTGAACTGCAGCTCATCTAATTTTGAAAAATCATTCCACGTAAAATTATGAAAATAAAGAAGCTTATTTTGAATATTTTCAAGTACAGTACTATTCTCGAAAGCGATTTCATCATACGGAAACTTCTAAATTCCAGTTATCATTCATGAATTTTCATCGGTTTTCACGAAACTAAATCGGAAAATTGAAGAAAAAAAACTTTGCCGGTTCATTTATTAACTCAATTTTCTGTCGAATCATGTTTAGGAAATAAATTAGGAAATCATTATACAGTACAGTACTGTATTGTAACATCTTTAAAATTACAGTGGCTGTAATTTGGTTTTCGTGTTCCATGAATTTTCCGACGCTCAAGAAATGTCACTGATTAAGGGCAGTATTTAAAATATTTTTAGCAATTGGCTTCATTCCCATGGCAGTAGAGTTGAAATTTTTCCAGAGGTATAAACATTTTGAAAATTATCCATTTTTTCGTAAAATTTTGGGAGCGTCCATAGTTTGAGGCATTGTACAGATTTAGATTTGGGGCAGAGTTTCTGAGTTTGAACTGTCCGTAAGTCAAATTTTCATTATTTCGGGGCTTCACTGCACAGGACAGTAATCATATCTGACAACCTTATTCCAATCAAAATATCTGATCTTGACGATTTTTCTTGCAACTGGTTCTGAAAGTGAGGGTTATCCTCAATTATCAATCATAGAGCCAGAAGTTGTCCTATAGTTGGTGCCACGAAAAACAATTCTCATCAGATTAAATTATACATCTTTTTAAATTCTTGGAACCGTGTTCATTCTTACTCAGAATCTCGGATACGAAAATGAACTTCATTAAAATATGCTAATACAGATTCCAATTTTGAAAACCTTTTTATTAATTCCAGGATGATGCTCAGAATGATCCGGAATGGAGCTTTGAAGAAGTTGGACAGCTGAAGGTTAAATTACCCAACGGGGAATTTCGCCTGGATTCCATTTCATATCTGAGGCAAATGATCGAAGGATCCCGAGCTATATTCGAGTGTCTGGAAAAGGCATGGTCGACTAAAAATTGCGTTTTGGTCGACATGAAAATCGAGTTTGGCATCGACGACACTACAGGTTTGAAATTTCGCCGCTCGGATTCTTTTTTTTTGTCAAACAAAAATCTCGAGACAGGACAAATTTTATTCGAAAAAGTACAAGACTTTTTTGTGCTCTTTTTAATTTGTGTGTTCTATGCTGTCCCTAAATAATGTTTTGAATGATTTATGTTTAGGTGAACTTCTGCTTGCGGACGTGATTGACAATGATTCTTGGCGCTTGTGGCCTGAGGGGGACCAGCGACTCATGAAAGACAAGGAATTGTACAGGCGAATGGATGTTGTGACAGCTGATGGCCTGGCGACAGTTCTCAAGAACTTCAAATGGGTTGCTGAACAACTGGAAACCTTTGTTCCGCGCCCGATCTGTCGTGTAAGAAGTGCAACCCTCTTTATTTTTTTGCGACTCTTATTCAGCATGTATGTTCCTCGCATTTTCTCCAACTGCAGTTCTATATAAGAATAGACGAGCACAGTTGTTGATTTTTTCCCCCCCAAGTACGTAGACCCCGATTATTTCGGAAAATTCCGTTGAAGTTTGCATAAGAAGCTCCTTCTTTGTCGCATAAAAAAATAACACTTTTTTCTGGAGTTGGATAAAAATAGGAACTCTCTGTTCAACAAAGATTCAATGCGGAAACCCTGAATTCAAAGTTTATTTTAAATTAATTTCCTTTTTTAATGATGCACAGTATAATCAATTTCTCTGTTTTATCCTTCATTGGAAGGTTGAGTTGTTTAATTTGCATTCAAACTTTTTTCCTCTGATGAAAATGTCTTCAATTTGTATGGTGCGCTTAGTCAACGAAAAGCCGGCTTCAAATCATTTTGGAACATGAATCACAATCACCCCATTTAAAAATAATCTTAATTTTCTTGAAAGAAAAGCGACTCGTTTCAGCTGAATCCAGGATTGTTTTCGCTAATGTGTGCTTTGTTCATGTTCCGAAATATTTTCATGCTTCGATGATCTCGCTTCGATTTGAAAAGATGAGCCACTTATTCCTCCGATATTGTTGAACACTATCCGATGTTCATTTAAAATACGGAAGTTATTTATCTCCGCAATCATGTTTGACTGTTAATTCATGAAAATGTTCTTTTTTATTATTCATAATGGAATCCAACTTCAACAATTCTTTGAGTGTATGATGGGTTCTTTCTTTATTTTCAAGGTTATTTTGGTTATGGGATCAGAGGCCGATATGCCGTTTTGCGAGAAAATCAGGATGGAGTGCATGAACCTCGGCGTTGGTCCTGTTCACCTTCATGTGGCATCTGCTCATAAAACCACAACAGCCACTTTGGACTTGATCTCAAAGTATGAGGGTGAGTGATATGATTATCGCCATTTTATGGAAGGGTTTATTTCTTATTTGGGATTTTCGGCCATTGCATGAATTTCCCTGAATTTTTTCAACTGAATCTTGAGTCACTGCGGTATGGGGACAGCATGGACAACAAGGTGAACTTATTCTCAGAATTTAATTTCAACTTTTTTTCGCAAATGAATCATGATGATAAATCGTGTTAAATTGAGAGCGTTTTGAAAGATATATTGATCTGTGTTTTATGGAGAGTTGAATTTTTGGATTCTCAGCCAATGAAGCTTGTAAAATTATATTTATCGGTTTTTTTTTAGAAATTTCGCGGGTCGCTATTTTTTTGCCGTTTTTAATTTTTTTAATCATCATCGCCAACCGATTTTTATAAAAATTGGGGGAGAAAACATATGACGAACGAGTTGCCGCTATACTGGCGATGAACTAGCAAGCATCAATGACTTGCGGCGCGCGCGCATAATATTTTCTCAATTTTTGAAAAGACGATTTTACGACGGGTATTCCAGAATTGATTTATAATCCTGAAATTCACAATTCGCAGGCGATGGTATTTCAACTGTTGTGATCGCTGTTGCCGGCAGAAGCAATGGTCTGGGACCAGTAATTTCTGCCAATTCCTGCATCCCTGTCATGAACTGTCCTCCACCAGACGAGCAATGGTCATCTTCTGATGTGTGGTCCTCTCTTCGAGTACCATCAGGTATAAATATTCGTTTCCGTACTTCCTTACGTTCCTGGGAATGTTCATTTCTTCAAGAAAAATTATAGAGGTACCTGGGGCAAACGGGAAGGATATCACGTTAAAAATTGCCATATTCAAAGAAACCTACATACATTCTGCGAGTGAAGAATCCGAATCCCTCAAATGCTTGCACCAATTGATTTCATCGCAGAAAAAGACTATTATAAGCTGACGTTAAAAAAATGAAAGAAAAAACTTGTATACGAAAATTAGAATCCGATTTTTTTAAATTTGTTAGTGCCTTATTGTAATCTCATTATTTTTTTTATCTCTGTTGGACTTCGTGTTTTAACCCAAAATTTTAGCACATGTATTTATGAATTTATGTGCTTTATTTAGGTTTGGGCTGCAGTACGGTGATGTTTCCACAAACTGCCGCTTTGCAAGCAGCGCAAATCCTGGGGCTGACGAATGCTTTCATCTGGTGCAAAGTTCGCGGGAGACTTCTGCAAAATCAACTCTTGGTGTTCCGTTCAGATGACAAGATCCTGTTCAAAGGAAGTCCGGAAATCCCGGCTTTCCCGTTTGAAGATGCCGAAGCGAACCAAAACGGCAATTGATGGGGTTGATTCAATAACACGACCCTGATGAATTATGCATCGTACATGTGTATTTTGGGAATCTTTTTGAATCCGATTTGCAATTTGAAATCCGTCAGATGATCTGAGTGCAGTATCATTGTTTTCCTTGCTGCTGCTGAGGTGACGGGAATTCTGTTTTGGTGCAGGTTTCAGTGAACGATACGGGAATTTAACAATATGAGATTGGATTTCTCGGGGGAAAAACTGTGAATGTTTCGTAATTATTTTGCGCTTAGAAAAATAACTGAGGATTTCCAATCATTATTGCGTTCTTTCATTTTTATTATAATAGCCATAATTTCGAACTCATACAATATATGTGTTTTAATCTGCGGAAAATGGGGTTACTGTTAATAGTATGAGCTCATTGAAAGTGATGCTTGAGGTAAAAAGGCAAATTTTAATTCGGCAAGTCTTTTATTGTTATTGGCAATGGAGGGAATAGCAGCTGTTAAATCAAATCTGTATTCTCTGGACTTCTCATGATGAACTGATCTCGAATTGCCCTTGAATAAAAATATAAAAATGATGGGAGAGACGAGGTTTCTTTTGTACTGAATCCACGAATGCTGTGCCGAGATACTTGTATTACGGGAATGAATATTGGTGGGTTTTCCATGAATTCTGATGCGCATTAGAATTTCAAAAATATAAAATGCCAGCAAATTGGTGCAAATTCTGTATTTTCTGGGTGTTCTTTACAATCTATATGGGGAAAGTTTCGCAGATTTCAACTTCATATATATAAGTCTTGAGCCCGCTTATCAAAGAAATTACAGTAAATTGGTCTTGCCTAAAATTTATATGACCGAAGATTATCAGCGGTATACGCATGAATGCTCGTCTTTTATTTCTGGCTCACTGTTCAAATTTAGGATTCAAATCATGTAGTAATATGGAGCATATGCTTCTACAAATAAGATCACATTTATCAATTCATTGATTACAACTTGATTGTATGCTGAATACTGTATATACAGTACAGTGGTATAGTATCAATTTCAGAATGTACTGTACAGTATACTCATATATAGTTAACAGCAGTTTCCTCAATTACTGCACTGGAAAGACAGGGCGGTACAGGTAGTGCTATTTTACAACAGAACCTTCCAAGGAAAACGAAGTGGGTCCGGATTTACGGTTCACACAAGGGAACTCCGCGCACAACCACAGTTTATTTCCCGCACTGATTGGATCAGGTATGTTCATCGACTGCGCGAAGATCCAGGATTACACACCGCAAGAAGCTAATGTACTGTGTATGCAGAATTTATTTTGATTTTGCCAGCATTAATTGAATATGAATAAATAAAAATTAGAGCCAATTGATTTGCAGAAATATTCTTCGAAGAATTGGTAATGAATTAAGAAAATTCGCGAAAGTGACTGAATGAAGGGCTGTATATGATGATAGTTTCTGTGGTTCATAATACTGAACACCCGTACAGTACAGTGTGTGGGGTTTGTAGATCAAGTTGGTTGATACGCGCTGTGTAATTTGAGTCGGCTCTCGATTTTCTATCCGACAGTTGCCTGTATACTGCTTTCTCTGTATGCGCCAATCGGACATGATCTGGCGTCCTCTTGCTAGAAGAGGATCTGAGATGTTGACAATGAAATCCTTCCGTAGGTGTCGTGCAGAGTTGATGGGGCATTCCAAAAGCTATCCACGAGTTCCTGGTCAGTGGGTTTATGAATGTATGCTGAAGGAAATATTGTCGTTTTGTGTATAGCGGTGCGAGCATCGAGTGTCGGGAGAGCTTGCTCTAGTCTGAATAGGCGCTTTCATAGTTGTGATACGTCTATTGCCCTACATGTTCGTTGTCGCTTAATCCTCGAGCTGTCTGCGCAATTTCGGTTGAAATGGGATGCTACTCTCGCCGTTAATTATCGAGGGGCCGATCTTTTCCCAAGGGTGTTACGCGCTTAATCTGCTTGGAACTCGCGAGGAGATCTCGGCGCACATTTGCATGACGTTCTTCGATTTCCCCTGCGCAAGTCGAAATAGAACCTTTGTGGTTCGAAGTTGACGCTTTGAACATTCTTTTGTCATCTTTAGGAGCTTGAGCGGAATTCTTGAGTTCATGCTTCCCGCTGTTTCCGCGACGATGGATTAATGCGAGATTTGGCTACTTTTTCCTCTCCAGAATTTTTTGACCTCTGCAAAGCAGAGCGTGTTGTGGTAAAAGTATGGCCTCTGCTGGAGAGAATGGAGCCTCAAGCGAGTCAAATGAAACCACTGAGCTTGTTGAGCAGTTTTGCACGATAACGGGTATGTTTATGTTGTTATATTGCATGTTTACGTTTACCAGATGGCATTTCTGCGAATGGATTTATTCCTGCCGAAGCATTTTTTTATAACTGTATTTTGATTCATTTTACCTTGCTGTGGGTTTTCTGTGTGGCGTTTCCAATTTATATCGAGTGCTCAGAACTCGACCATTTGAAGACAACCGACGAGTCGCAATGTTTTTAATAATCCATATCCCGCATCTTTCTAGATATAAAATCCTTTTCTTTGTTTGCTCGCTGGAATGGTATCGCAAGAACTGCATCAAAGCCATGCGAATGCGTTAAAGTCTGTCTGAGGTGGAAGTCATTTCAAGATGCTTGACTAGATGCCGAATACTGTACCCAATATTATTGATATATTTTTTTTCTTTAAGGTGCCCCGGAAGAGACTGCGAAATCTCTGCTTGAAGCTTGTTCGGGAAATCTTGCAATGGCTATAAACATGCTCATGGAAAGCGATGAGCCCGCGGTGGCATTAGCGGAACTGTCCGCTCCGTCAGGTTCATCATCGTCATCGACGGCATTCGACGCCGGACCATCACTGGAGAACGATCCGCATAAAGACGATGACTCGGACAATCTGCGTGCACCGATTTTGCCTACTAGGGGAGTACTTGTTGATGGTCTGCACTACTCAGCCGTAAATGGCCGCCAGCGCATCAGGAATTCTCGTTTTTCGACGACGGTACGAGGGTTGCGGGACTTCCAAGCTGAAACCCGTGAGCGAGAAGACAGACTGCGTCGAGGACTGCCCCCGGGATACGACAATTCCAAGTTGAATCGGTTAGAAGACATTTTCCGGCCGCCGATCGATCTGATATTCACAGGTTCATTCGACGAAGCGAAAGAATTTGGTGCAAGGGAGAACCGGTGGTTGCTGGTCAATATCCAGAACAACCAGGAGTTCAAGTGCCAAGTTCTAAACAGAGATGTGTGGTCTGATAAAAGGATCAAAAAGCTCGTTCGGGAACACTTCGTCTTCTGGCAGGCATACAATGATACTGACGACGGTGAACGCTTTTCAATGTTTTATCCAGTGACTAAATGGCCTTACATTGCTGTGCTTGACCCACGAACTGGAGAGAATCTCGCTCAGTGGCACGACGACAGTCCCGGCATTATTCTGAATGCCTTGACGGACTTTTTGAGCGAGCATTCTGCTCCTTCAGATTCTAGTGGGCCTCCAAAGCGGCCTCGCACGGGTGGTTCTCAGGATCGGCTCTTGATTGACATGAGCGAAGACAGTCAGTTGGAAGCTGCCATCAGGGCATCTTTAGAGGAGAAGCATATTGAGGACGTGGGGAAGCTTGAATCCGAGCCCAACAGTGATATTGATGCATTCACGGATGATGATACGAACTCGAGCTTTCCATCACCATTTTTCTCGAGTAAGGCCAGTGGCTCTGGGTCGACATCAAAAGAAGTGGGCGAATCGTCAACAGCGTCTGCCAAAAGAAATTTGAATGAGGCCATGTGTACGTCTAAGTTGCAAGGAGAAGATGCTTGGAGAGAATTTGCCGGGAATCCTGATGATCCGGAATCACGACTGCTGCTTCGTTTGCCAGATGGCAAAAAAATACACATCTCTATGCCTTGTAGTTCTCAAATACAAGTAAGTCATCCTTGAGATTGATTCATGTACGCTAGTACAGTACAATTTATTCATGTAGATTCTTTCTACAAATAATGTCTTCGTGCTGTATAACGAATTTTTGTTTGGTCTCATGGGAGTTCTTCGCAATAATTTTCTTCTGGAATTCGTTGTGGAGAGAGTTCACCTGCATTTATACCCCAATGCCTGTATAGAGAATACTGCGCTTTCATCACAAGAGTTTGTGTTCATTCTAAAATCTGGTCTGGTTTTGAGTGGGGTCATTTCAATAGCTTATTCAAGTGTTCGGTTCAGTCAGTAAAATTTTATAGAACTTCGTTTCGAGACAGAGACTTGTTTTGGCCCAATGACCGAATAGTGCGGATGCTTCAACAGTGTATGCAAAATGTGCATTCAACTGGCAAAGAAATTGATTTGTAATATTTTTACGACGTTCCTGAAAATATAGAAAATCCTCTTCTTAATTGGTGAATCGGAGAAGAGTAAAGCTCAACCTGTGAGGTTTTGTTTCTTATCAATAACTCAAAATTTGCTTGAATGCGGTGTTAACCTAAGCTTCAAGGTTCTATGATATTTCCGAGGCACTTATGACAAAAAAGTACCCTTGATGGTACAAAGTTGCGTTCGTCATTTTTTGCGATGACGCCGATCTTACATTATGAGGCGATTCTTCCTTTTGATATTGCGCTCTCTGGAAAATTAATAGACCACAATTAATTTTGCAGTATTGTCAGTTCTTCGTTCTTATTAGTGTTGAAGAATTGTCCTTTCGTTCATTCGTCAGCCCGAAGAACGATTGAATGTTCTTGATATTTTTATTTTTTTCATTTTTTACAGGCTGTGATTGTCTACGCTGAGTTCCTTGGCTTCCCACCATCGAAGTACGAAATTGTTACAGCGTTTCCGAGGAAGAATATTTCAGAAATGCCAAAGGAATCCACCCTACGTGATGTCGGACTTTTTCCCCAAGAAACCGTTTTTGTTCAAGCGCGATGAAATCGAGCAAAGAGCACACGATTTGTTTTAATTACAGCGCCAGGCTTTTCTTCCGTGCTTGTTTTGGGAACAATAATTGATGAGTTGAAGGAGGGATGATGAGTGATTTGAAGTTGTGTACTGTATTATAATCTCCCATCACGTTGTCTAAATCTTTTTAAATGCGAAACAAACAAGAACGTCTGGCAGAGCCGAAATGAGACTTGCTCTTATTTAGCCCGATTTTTCTCTGCCTGTGATAGAAGTGATGATTAATAACTTCGCAAAACAATTTTCGTTTCGTCAGGCTTTGCAAGTCTACCGATGTCATGTTCGGTTCATTGAAAGAACGATTGAGCGTAGTCCAAGAAGGTCTCAGCGCAAGGTGAGTTTTTTCCTCCGTTAAATTGAACATAGATTCATCCCAATTTGCAGCTTCAAAGGTTTGTCAGTGGGTGAAGTGAACAAGTTCAAAGCAAGAAGCGGGTCCACAGTCAACGCAAATTTCGATCCAAATTGCGGGGCAGATCTTCTGCATCATTACCAGACAGAATGGGCAGGGATTCATGTCGCAACGGAATCAAATGCTGGGAAGGCCAGATCAATCGACAGACAAATTTGCGATTTACACAGCTGGTTAGAATCCCAATGGGAAACTATTCATCAATTGAATCGCCATTTGGCTGCTCTACCCGGTCTGGTTGACATGGTTGATCAAGCTTTGGAAAGCATTGGTGAGATTTCTTGCTATTCCGGATGTGTAAAAAAATGTTGTGTGAGATATCATTTGCAATCTGCGGATTACTGGAGATTATCGTCTTCATCAGTTTTGTTCTTTCAGTTTCCTGACAGTAGAAATTGTGGGATTTTTAAAGCTTAATGTGTGTCATAAATGGTCTTGCCCTCTCGTAAAATCAAACCTTTATTGGAGAAAAAAGTAGCAATAATTCAAGTTTTTTGAGCTAAATTGGCTTTGATACGAGTATTTATTGATTACCTAATCCTCTTTCAGATATTCTAATATCAGTAAAATGTTCCTAATGGTTTGAAACATTCTACTTTGTAGGTATCCTCCAAGGTTTATTCGAAGAAGTCGAAGACGCGATGATGCATTTGGAAGATATTCAAGAAACTCAAGCGTTGCGAGAGAAACAATTGGATCACCGATTCCAGTTCGCACTTTACAAGGAGAAGAAATTGGGGAATCTGAAAGATCTTAGATGTAAGAGTCTTTTTGTGTTCTGACTGATAGTAATTTCAAGAAATGATTGTTATCATTACGCTTCTCTTCGATTTTTTAGCGTGTTTGGCTAGGGAGCATGCGGAAAATTTGCGATTGCAGCAAGAAAGAGAAGAAATCGCTTTGAAAGAGAGACAGGCCGTGTTCAAACAAGCGTTCGAAGAAGAAATTGAAGATTACAAACGATCCGGAAGACTGCGCCAACTGGATCATTCTGATCATGCGAGCCGTTTGAAGTTAGAAGATGTGACTGTCGAAGAAGATACCTCTGCGTTGGATTCCTTTCTTGAAGACCCCGAAACCGGAAAAGACGAACCGAAAGCTTCCAGTTCCTGAATAGATCTAGTCCTTGTATTTTCCATGTTCAAACCATGACGTTGAAGGCTCGTGGATATGGGTTAAAGCATTATTGTTAAATTTCCGTGCTGGCGCCGCGTCGTCTTTTTCATTTCATTTTTTCTGGCACTTGCTTTTATGCAATGTTGACCGGAAAAAATGACCGATTTTGAAACGTTGATATCTTTAGAATGGTTGGAGCTACTTGAAAAAACATTCCAAATGGAATCATCTTCTCAGTGATCCCCGAACTCCGCTTTAAAAAAAATTCCAAATGCAAATTTGACACAAGCTTTTTCACTTGCGTGCTTTTATCCTTTTTGGGGTTCGAGCCGTGTTCGAAAAGAAGATTTTCAGAACATCCATCTCTTTCCAATAACAGTTCACCTAGCTCCGACTATTCTAGGTATATATCTCTTCGTGTATCGGTTTATTACGGATTGTTTGTCTTTTAACGAGTACATGTTCATCTTTTAATGTTGTGAATGCGCCTCAATTTCTCAGGCTGATCTCCCGTGTGAAATTTGTATCCGCCTTTTACAGTGAACGTGAAATACTTTTCAGGGTGAGTTCGAGAAATGATGCTGAATTTTCGCGCCGCAGCGTTCGCAACTCCAGTTGCATTTAGCTTTTCTCGCTCGAGCGCTCTGTTAAGGTCTGCTCGATTTTTATGGTCCCAGATCAATGCAGTAAGCATTAAGCTATTATGACTATTACTCAAGCTCTTCTTCAAGTGTGACTCTTGTGCGATTTTTCAACGGAATTCCCTTTAAAGGCTTTTTTATCATTATTTCGCAGATGAATAGCTTGGTTCTCGGCGGATTCGGCGAAGGGAAGGGCCCTGTAGAACTTACTCCTTCTGCTGTGAAGATAGATAAGACCGTGGATGGACGCATTTCCCAACTTTTATCAACATTGTAAGTTTTTTTTTAAGAGAATATTGCGTGATCTTCCTGTGGCCTGACTTTTATTGTGTTTTTTTTTCTCATAAGATTTGACAAAAAATTTGAGAAAGGTGATACGAGATTGCTCTACGGATTAAGTCCAGAATATCCAGCGATAGCTCTTGCGCATTTGGGACCGAAAAATGCTGGCTATTGCCGTCGCGAACACGTGGACGCCAAGAAGGAAAACATTCGTTCCGCTATTGCCTGTAAGACGAGCAACAAAGCTGTTTTGTTGTCCGAATCATCCAGATTTTTATCTTTGAATTTCCAGCTGCCTGTCGTGCACTCGAAGGTATTCATGTGACTTCCATAAACGTGGATACTTGTGGTGATGCAGAAAGCGCTGCTGAAGGAGCGGTTCTCGGTTTGTGGAGTTTCGATGACCTCAGGGCAGAGAAAAAGGCCAAGTTGGATGTATCTCGACTCAATATGAGTGATGAGTGAGTTTGTTGAATGCCTTCTCGAAGCATTACGATGTACTTCTTGCATAACCGTTCTTACTCGATTATATAGCGCCGTTTTTGTTGTTGCGAAAATTGAACTTCAGAAAATACGGGGCTCCTTCTGCAATCGATTTAAAAGATACATTTGAAAACCGTTTAGTTGCGTGGTTAATGCTTGGCTTTTTGTGACACGGTATTCATATTTTGACTTTCATTCATCCTTCATAAGAAAACTGAGTAATTTTCAGAGAATATTCGTGTTCAATGACTGTTTTGCGTGTTCAATTTTAGTGCGGACGATTGGCAGAGGGGTTTTCTGAAAGCTAAAGCACAAAATGTGGCTCGCTGGTTGATGGAAATGCCTTCCAACTACATGACGCCACTTATCTTCGCGCGAGAGGCTGAGAAACTGTTGAAACCACTCGGGGTGGAAGTATTGGCTCACGATCAAAAGTGGATTGAGAAGGAGAAAATGGGCGCTATGATCGGGGTGGCAAAGGGTTCCGACGAACCCCCTGTCTTTCTGGAACTCACTTGGAAGGGTGCCGAATCCCCAAACCCAGCTGTAGCTTTTGTTGGAAAGGGCGTTTGCTTCGACTCTGGCGGTATCTCGTTGAAGGTCAGGAATCATGAATATACCGTAGATTTTTTGGAAAACCTCATCCAGGGAATCGTGAAAACAAAGCGTTTTTTTAATAATGTACATAGCTTACAGTCATTTACTACTATGCATATTTATGTGACGCTAATGTTCACAATATCTAGCATTGATGAATTGAACATTTTTGCATGGTGAAAATCGTCCGCGTTTCCAATTTTTTGTCCATCTTTTTTACTTAGTCTGCTGTTGAATTGGGGACAGAATGTAAATCCTGCGATACATTCTTGAAATATTTTAAAAGGCCGTATTTACGCAAATAGCGCGATATTTTTCATGCACAAAATATAAAATTCCATCAATAGGCGGATACTTGTATAAGCATCCACTCACTTTCATGGTGTTCTGAGTTTCCAGGAGCCTTAAATTTCTGATTAAAATTTAGGTTTTCCCCCAGAAAAGAAGTGGTGTCACAAAACCCCAACAGTCAATGACTCATGCATCTTCAAGTGCAAAAAGCGGACCATTTCTCGATTATTTTCAACTTCGATTTCAAAGTATTCAATTTAAAAAAGTGCTTTTTTGTTTTATCTTACGCGAACTGGACGATTTTATGTTGTTGGTGCATATTTACGCGAATTGCATGAAAATGCAAAATATAAGCAACCCTGTAGATTTTGAGCTAAAATTGGAAAAAGGTGTGCTCATATTCACGAAAATACGGCATTACAGTACTTGCCATGTGAAACTGATGATTTATCCATGCACTTCAGGGAGAACATCCTGTTTCAAATCCTGTACGCATTTTATTCGTATTTCACAACTGTCTATTATTCTATTGCGTTTATGTTGGTAGATGCCACTGCTATCAATCAAATTGTGAACGAAGTCATTTTCAAGTTATATCTGATCCCAAGTTCTTAAATTTAACATTGCATTTGTGGAAACCTCAGGAATGTGATGGACTCCTGTGACAATTGGAAGCCTACAAATTTCTTTCGCGTTTTCGACCAAAAAAGGTTCCTTCTTCAATCATGGACGATATGCGAGCTGATATGGGTGGTGGTGCTGTCGTCGTGGGTGTCATGTATGCTCTGGCTGCCTTGAAAGTGCCCAGCTATGTCAAGGCCTTCATTCCTCTCGTTGAAAACATGCCAAGTGGGAAGGCCCAGAAGGTTATGGACGTAGTTGTATCGCGAAGTGGAAAGTCCATTCAGGTCTTGAACACCGATGCGGAAGGCCGATTGATCCTGAGTGATGCCTTGGATTACGCTTGCGATTTCAAGCCGAAATATCTGATTGACGTAGCTACTTTGACTGGTGAATATTTTTTTTTGGATTTCTTATAAAAATTGTTTTGTAGCTCAGTGATATCCCTCGGAATATGCCCTAATTACCGTAAATATCCAATTTTTGAACGTGACAAAGATTTGTTCGTGGCATGAGTTGGCACCAAATTGAGGTTTCCCTGAAGAAACCAGTACTGTGTGGGGAGATATGTTGACGGAGGAATATGTTTCACTACGCGAAGGTTGCACTAAATCGTTGGTTGGCTTTATTTTGGATTATTTATTACTTGAATCTTCAGACCAGCACATGAGAGATCAAGGCCATGAATTAGATGAAAGTAATGAGAGTGCGTTAATCCAGCTTCGAAGTGCTGTATTCGTGGTTCTTGGTATTTTGCCATTTGAAAACTTATCGCAGAGGAGGAAAACTTGCGTACAATATTTAAATGCTGATTAAATCTTTCGTTGCATGTGTTTGGAGGCTGGATTGAACTTTCTGTTCCAAAACAAAATCATGATTTTCCAAGGTGCTATGATGGTTGCTCTGGGATCTGCGACTACTGGAGTGTTCTGCAATTCGGATGCTATGTTTGACACGATGTTCAAGGCTGGTGGGATCACTGGGGATCGAGTGTGGCGCATGCCACTTTACAAGAAGTATAAAGATGACGTATCAGATCCAGACCAGATTGCTGATTTATGCAACATCGGAAAGCATGACCGTGTCGGTGGGAGTTGCAAAGCTGCCGCATTTCTACATGTGAGGCAAATTTTGAAATATTTGTTCATTCCTCGATGGGATAAACTATTAGTAATATAGTTAAGCTGGCGATTGCTGCAGTTTGAAGCATCAAATCCTACTTGCCAAGGAACATTAAATTTTTTTAAAGTTGACTTAGAATTGCTAAAATCTGAATGAAATTAAATAATGATCTTACAGACATTAGAGCCTCCAATTTTTCGTATTTAGATATGAAATAATCTCGAGGGTATTGAAGATATCTGCTGTCCGATAAAGTCATTAGTTATCACACGAGGCGGAAACGTTTTACCTTTAATGCCGTCTATAAAACCGCAACCTGACTTTCAAACCCCGAATAAAGATGAAGTTACATTTTCATACCATAAAACCAATTACAAACCAAGGGTTTAAATAAAATAATCTCTTCTGTTGTCGATTTCAACGTAACAAATATCAAAGCAATATGTTCCTGTTGAAAAATGCTTGGAATAATCATGAGCACTTCTGTCAATACAGAACCCTCATTGGGTCCCTATTCCCATCAGTTTTTTCCGTTCGAAGAACTTTTTCTATGCGTTTTGTCCGATACTAAAAAAATTACAGTATTATGGTTTTTTCAAATTTTAGATATCGTAAGCCTCGTGTGAATACGCTGCATTTTCCTTGAAGGTGATTGACGTAGTCACACAAACTTGGCTTGCCTTATTATTTTCGGTGATGAATTTTCATGGAAACCCTTTTCTGAAATTTTCAAAAAGTTTCTGAGCGCGACAGCAGCCTCTCCCGACCACTTCTCTGATCTTCCAAGTTTTTCCCCCTCATGTAATGCAGCGGTGTAATTTTTGCTGAATGTTTCAACAGGAGTTCGTAAAGTGCAATGATTGGATGCACATGGATATTGCTGGAACCATGGGAAATGAGGACGAAGTCATCTACATGCGAAAGGGAATGTCTGGTCGTCCCGTGAGAACTTTGGTCGAGTTCACGAAGAGCATCGCTGGGTCCAAATAAAAAACTCTCGAACACAATGAGAGGCGCTGTTGTTTTGCGCTCTCTACATGAGGGCATCCCGTATTTCGCGGAAGATGCCACTATTGTCTCGTGATTTTCCCGCGGGATTTCCTACTTCTTGTCGCGTTGTTTCTATTTTTTCCGTAGCATGTTGTGCTGGGTTACATCAAGCATTCGGTTCAAATGTTTCTTTTCAAGCTACACTGAAATGAAATCGGGAAGCAAAGAAACTTTCGGAATTCGCTTCATTACGTGGGGTAGGTCCGAAAATTTGAAGGGAATCATTGAAGAGGTGATGCGTTTTTTTCGTTCAAAAGTTAGGTTACTCTTTCAGTACTTCGGCGAAAAATCCCACAAATTTGTTCGAATTTCATATTTTTCTTGTTGTGATGCCTCTCCTCAAAGGTTCGATTTTCTTTTCTCCCTCTTGAAACGAAGTCGGGACAATCGAGGGCAATATGCTTTTTTGTATACCATATTTGAAGAACTGTTCGAAGGAGAAAGCGTTACCTGGTGTTTCATGACACTCCATTTTTGCCATTCAACTCGCCTCATGTCTGTTCATCAAACCGCAGATTTTTAATTACTATTGTAGTTTTCAGAAGTTTTTAGTATGTTTCAAAAATTCTGATTTTACATTTAAAGTTAAATTCTTAGATAGTATTATTTGCGTTTTCCTAGACCTAGAGGGACACTGTCAGACGACGATCTGGATTTGTACAAATGTTATTGTCATTTTGGCGTCTTTTAATGTTTTGGGAGAGATAGGCCTTTCAAAATGTATCCACGGTTCACAATGATACTGCAGCTTCACTCGAAGATTTAAAAAAATTCCCACGACTTATTTTTGGCCAATTGATGAATTTGTAAATTTACTGGAATTGAATTCAGAGCCCCTGTAGAAGTGGTGAACTTTTATAGTTTTATGGTCGATAATTTTCATCGTGATAACTCAACCAATTCAGGATATATCGCAAATATAAATTTGACCACCCTGTACTTGATCTTTCTCGCTGTTGGAGAAACAAACGATCTGTGGGAAGGGTGTCACCTAATGATTCTCTTCGAACTTTCGAATATTCCAACTTCCAATTGATCGCCAAGTCGGAAAAACTACCGCTCCTTGAAATTTTCTCCATTTAGGTTGATGATGAAGTTTTTAAGCGGAGTCGTTCCGAAGAGGTACTACTGTGTTGGGAACCGACTCAAGATCGGCTCAGAAACGTATGTGCGAGACGAGTGGACCAACGTCACCCCGCACATCGCATCTTTGATCGGCAGAGACTTGCACAGAACTCAATTTCATCCCATCTGCCTTCTCAAGCAACGCATCTTCAACTTTTTCTATTCCCGGTTTCGGAATGCCCGCGGGAATCCCGTATTCTCGGTACACGATTCAATGTTCCCGGTTGTGAGCGCGGAGGAGAACTTCGACTCTCTTCTGATCCCCTCTGATCATCCGAGCCGAACAAAGACGGATAATTATTACGTCCAACGAGGGAAATTGTTACGTAGCCACACTTCTGCGCATCAGCTCGAATTGCTCCGAATGGGTTGTGACGACTTTCTCGTGGCAGGAGACGTTTACCGTAGAGACGCAGTGGATGCCACGCATTATCCAGTGTTTCATCAAATCGAAGGTGTTCGGACTTTTCCTGCGGCCTTCGTCGCCAATAAAGTGAGGTGTTCCCCGTTCTGGGATGGGGAACGAACCAAGAATGCGCAGGAGTGTCATTCGGAACCAGGGGCCGCGTTCATTGAGTCGGATTTGAAGAAGTGTTTGGGTGCTCTGTGTGACGATATCTTGGGGAAGAATGTGGAACGGCGATGGGTCGAAGCGTATTTCCCGTTTACTCATCCTTCTTGGGAGCTGGAGGTGCGCTGGCCGGAAAGCGATAAGTGGGTGGAAATGCTGGGATGCGGAGTCATGGAACAGCAAATTCTGCAGAACGGTGCGATTTAGGATGTGCATTTTTCTTTCAGGAGTAATCTTTTACTCTTAGAATTGGAGCTAACGACATTGCATACGAAGAATTACGTAAAGGACGTATTTTCGTGCTTAACAGAACTTCCTGAAGAAAATCTGTGAAGTGATCTTCCTAAAAATGAAAGATTCTTCATATTCACATATTTTCCATCCACCTGAAATGTGTATTTCCGAATGACGAAGCCATTCCAGCACATCAAGCATATCTTTTCATAATCTTTTCATTCTTGAAGAGGTCATCACTGGGAAAATTACGTGTCTGTATTTCGTGCTTCACACGGGAGGGAAACAATCGACGCTGCGTTGTATTGGGCGGTTTATTTGAAAAATGTGTTCAAAGTACTGTATAGTAATTCTGAACTGCCACTTTTTCCGATCACGATCATGACTGTGCACCAGCTCTAACCAGCATAGTGAAGCAATACTAGCGTGGTGAAGAATTGAAGCTGCTTCACATATAAGGGTTTTTTTGTTGTTGTTGAGGGATGTACAGTGCACGGCATTTGAAATACGTCTTCAAGAAGTTTGAAAACCGTCTTCGAATGCAGGAATAAACGCGTCTTACGGGAATTGAAGACAAAAATCCCGAAAGACATGAGTATACTACTGTACCCCTATTTTGATGAACGACCCATGAAACGAATAGAATGGCGAGTACTGTATATAAATATCCAAGTTGAGTTTTGCATGATCGGTTTGTAATCCAATTACGCGAAATGGAAGACCCTTTTGCTCTAAACGTAAAATTTGCGGCCTTTTGTGTTAATTTACAATAGGATATATGTTTTTATTACTTCCGTCATTGTTTGTTACCCTTGTTAGGCGTGTTTTTGATTGGGAAAGCAACCCCTGTGAATTATGAAGCTATTCAGAGATGGAATGATACGAGTTGGGCATACGCGTTTTCGTACGCATTTTTCAGCTGGATTAGCAAGAGATAGAATGGGCTGGGCATTCGGGATCGGATTAGAACGCTGGGCCATGCGATTGTACTCAATCCCTGATATCCGACTATTCTGGACATCCGACACCGGCTTTCTGAGTCAATTTCAAGGAAAGAATCCCGAAGATCTTGTGAAGTACAAGGTATGTTTGGAACGTTTGAGGTGCTGAAGTTATGACGTCATTTACTCGCGGAAGTCCTTCAACCTTCAGAAAGCTTTTTACTTTTTTTGGATATCCTTTCTAATTCACTGTACGAATTAAAAAGCAGGAAATATTCAACTGTTCGAATAATCAAGATGCTTTTGGACCTGACTTGAAATGCTGAGGCTATAAACTACGGAAACATACAGCTAAGGTACTGACGCACAGTCGCGAACTATTTTTTACTGATGCGCAGGCGGACGCAGTAGATGACGCTTAATTTACTCCAGAAAATTTTTTTATCGCTGTAAAGTACCGTATTTTGTACTACTGTACGTATTCTTTGTACGTCGATGCATTGTTCTCTCGACATTACAGCCCGTAAGCGTGTATCCACAATGCACTAACAATATCAGCTTCTGGTTGCCGGATGAAGCCGAAGCTCCTGTACTAGAAGCGAACGACTTTTTTGATATGGTGCGGTCGATGGGAGGCGATGTTGTGGAGCAAGTGGAGTTAGTGGACGAGTTCTTCCATCCGAAGAAGAAGACCCGAAGTCAAACTTACTCCATTGTGTATCGGAGTATGACACGAACCCTCACCCAAGCCGAAGTCAACCAGATCCATAAAAAAATTGAAGACGCCGCTGCCGAAAGATTTAGAGTGGTCATTCGTTGATGTTCTTGGATGAAGTGACGAATAAAAAAATTAATGTGAGATTTTCAAATCTTCTGTATACAATTCCCTTATTGGTGTTTCCTTACGAAGTTGTTAATCTATTTTGCCAAGTGCGTGCGGTATTGTAAGGATACGGTTTGAAATATGATTGGCTGTTAGCGTGTGACTCATGGAAAACTTTCCAAAGGGGAAGATGATGAAGCACGATCAGTTCATGACTTGAATCACTCATTGAATAAAAATGTACAACATTTAAAGTATACATAAAACCAGAAACTGATTTCATCTCAAGATTTTCTTGGTTTTTTTGGTTGAAGTTGTGCTTGATCACGCGAAATCATGAGCAGTATAATGCGATGAAACCCAAGATGAAGTGAGTTCACTGATTTTCATGCTCCCTTGTAAATGACCAGAAATCTTAGCGCAACCTTTTTTTTTACGGGGAAACTGCGGTTCGTTGCTTAAGCCCGGTTTGTTATATGAGCTACTCCTAGGGGGAAATGTTGTGTGCTTTGTATGATACACACAGAAGTACTGTTCAGTATTATAAAGCTGTACCAATCATCTTATTGCTATCCTCGGCACTCATGTAATACCGAGATAGTGCAGTATAGTTGAGGGGCACCCAACCCAATATACTATAGTACAGCATGGATAACTACTGTATATTGGATTGTACAATATGGATCCTGTACACTGCAGTACT
Organism: Notodromas monacha; assembly: GCA_905338405.1. Taxonomy (NCBI): domain Eukaryota; kingdom Metazoa; phylum Arthropoda; class Ostracoda; order Podocopida; family Cyprididae; genus Notodromas; species Notodromas monacha. The sequence goes on from CAJPEX010000308.1 coordinate 70,554, forward strand.
GTACTCCTGGTTCCTGGAGGGAATTTGTCTGTTTAGGGTACATCAAACTGAAGCTAGATGTCGCAAGACTTAGTTTACGTTTTCAAATTACTGTACTGTATCATGAAATAATGTACGTCTAATGACTTCTGTATCTGCCGATGGTACATAGTACGGTAGATATTTAAAATGCAAAAAATCTAACTGATCGGGCCTCTGAATGCCTGTGTGTTGTTTTTCTTCATTTTTGTGTTTTTATTAGCTGCACAGTTCAGTCACCTCTTCTGGTGCTTGGATTACACTGCATTTGGGTTATTCTGCGTTAGGCTTGGAATGTGCAAGTAATCCATTCTCATTTAAGGCAGTGGATGAGCTGTGGCTTCTGGATTTGCCAATGTGAATGTCATGCAAGGCTTGAGTCCCTACTTGGCTGCGATGCCCGAAATATTTCATGGTGATCTAACAGGATATGGCTTCGGAGAATGTGACGTAAATCCCTGAATCATCGCGATTTGAAACTCAGATCCGTTCCTCGGATTTGAGGCATCCGATGCGTGAAGATGGTCAATTCGAAGGTGCGGTTTCATTTATACTCAAGTGTGCAAATTAATATACGACTGATTTTTCTAATAATTCTTAGTTGCCACCATGCGTTCAGAATTCGGATGAACGCCACCAAAGCGGAATCGTCGTTGATTCGTTGAAACCCGTCAGCTTCAGAAGTCCGATTTCAAACCGTGTTTCAGATCAAAGCATTCCTTATTCCTTCGATTTTATGTGAGTTGGAAATTAATGTAATGTCGTATAGATCCAGATTAACGTTTGTTTTGTTCGGATAGTGATGGAGCGGCTGTGTCGAAAGAGATCTTTGCAAAGCTTTTTACTGCTTTAGAAGAAGACTCCTTCGATTATAATGTCCTCGAAGCGATTCGTGTGGCAGAGAGGCTCGTTGGAAAGCATTACGAAGCATGTTTCGGCCAAGCAGACGACGAAACCGTCATCTTATCGCTAGATGTGGTCAAACGTATTGAGGAGTTGATAATAGTGAGATTGCACGGGGAAAGTGAAGCGTGAGTCAGAATTTATTGTGAAGTGCTGTTTTCAAAATCTCAATCTCTATTCTCGCGCTTGCAGCTGCCGTACAAATGCTTTCAAGTTTCTTCAGACGGTCATTCTAGCTGCGAGCACACCCACTAGATTTCGGATACCGCCTTCAGATGATGTGGCTGTCGTCGAAGACGGACACAGGCGGACACCGCATGTGTCCGTTGATGTTCTGCATGAAAGAGCAAGGTAATTTTAGCAAGGCAATGAGACTTCGTGACATTTTTTGCCATGCGTGGTGAAAACATTATTTTTGCATCGTCAGTGAACTTCTCCTCGTATTAATCGAGTTTCTTCAATGGGACAAACTATCCCCATCGGACGCGGAAGATGTCGTGGAAATCATAGCATGTATCGGCCGTGTGCGGCCGTTATTCCTTCCTGTTGTCCTCAAAGCGATGCAACAAATTTCAAGTAAGCGAATTCGAAGTGATTTACTTGCATGCCAAAGATTTTACTTAAAACCCATTCTCTCTTAGAGAATATGCCTTCGACTTGGAGTGAAGAAGAAATCTCAACCATCAGAGCGAGCGTGAAAACTTTAGCTATGTTGTTGCTGAAGTTGCCGGCGGCGTTCCACAATCTTCCAGAGTTCAAAGCTCTTTTGAATGACCTAGGAGCTTCAAATCATGAAATGCGTCTCGTGTGGAAATGTTTCTTGAGACGGAAGTCCACCGGTGGTAACCGCGAAACCCAAGCTAATTTCAAGCTCCTCCGGTCGAGGAGCTTTCCTAATCATCGGACCCCGTGCCTGGAGAGAGACGAGAAGTTGGTGGCACGTTTTGCTGCCATGATCGATTGTGAAAACAGAGAGCTGTGTTTCGAGGAATGGGTCGAACTGGCGAATGAAATGCGCCGTACGAAGTGGGGCACTGTAACGGTGTCATGCTCAACCAGATTTCCGCCGGCACTTCAAATCTCTGAAGTACCATCTCCCGAGCCCTCTCCAATCCTGCCGAATGATGAAGACGAAGCAAACATTCGAACATTTACGTCGAAAATGAAGCTGCTTACAGAAGGCGATGTACTCGTTTGTCGTGTGGCGCACAAGCGTAAGCTTCTTCACAAACTCTTGCATACGAGACTGCCACATCGTTGGGAACGACACAGACTATGTTTAGACGAGGCTGCCGTGGTTTCCAAAACGCCAGTCGGATTTTTAGCCACCCCGGTGAGGTACTCGATCATTGAAGACGTTTCCATTGTGTCTCCACCAGCAAGCAGCACCCGGAAATACGTGATCCGTATTGCGCTTTCCGAAGGCTCTCTTTTCATCAAAACGTCAAGTATTTATCTTCGTGACCAATGGTTGCAATCAATCTCTTCCCGCCGATGCATGTTCAAGTACCAGCAGATATTTCGCTGTGCCACTCGTCCAGAAATTAAGTGTCGGGAAGTACGGAATATGGTTCGGCACGCCTTGTCTGCCCCTGTGCAAGACCCAGGAACTGTGTGTTGTGTCATAAACGGATTAACGCCCACTTGGCTCCCACCTCCTGTTGAAGATGACATACTTATCCTGATCGGGCCGCTGCTTGAATCCACGAGACCGTCTAAAACCTTGTGCTGTTATTTCTCCGACTATTGCCATCGAAACCCGCGCTCAGTTTTGATCCCACGGCTTCTTTCAACTGTAGTGGAATGGATTCTGAAGCGGAGTGCAGATTTTGGAAAGCATCCGTATATGCGTAAGCTAGCGCATGATTACATGGGAGCATTGCTGTGCCAGAACAATGGACAGGAAGCAGTGGAAGACTTCTTGTCTCGGCTTCACGGACCTTCCAGTGTGTGTCCCCACCCGAGAATCATGCCGAATCTTGTGGCTGTTGCATTGGCAGCTTTGCATGCAGCTTTTGCTCGCGAGAAACGGACGGAGTCTGACACTGTCGCGCCTGTTGGCTCCCGGGCGGGATGGGATAACTTCAATGTCAGTCTGAATATTCTCAACGTTGTCGCCAATTTCGCGGATTGGCGTCCTGGCCTTGCGCAGATTCTGCATCCAGTGCCTTTTTCTGAAGCCGCCGTCTCCTCCACAGAGTTTCTGAAACGATTCGGTGAAATTGTGATAAAGCTTGTGAATGATCCGAGGTGTGATACCCATCAAGCGGTTCTGGCGATCCGTGACGAGCGTGAGGGATGGTTTGACATTTTCTGTCCTGCTCGGTACGACACTGACTATGATGAAATCTCTCGAGTGTGGGTCCATATGTTGTCTGTGCTTTTGGAATGCTGTTGTCGGAGAAAGAAATTTGTTGGAAGAATGGTCAAGAACGTCGGCACTCTGGAGCTGCTTGCGATTAGGGACTGTCCTGTTGCGCAAGAAGTGCTGTGTTTCATGCTCGAGTACGATATGATACTCGAGGAAGAAGCACAGATGCAGATTGCGACAACTCTGGAAAGCATTGCTAGTGGAAGAGACGCATATGCGAGGTTGCTTGAACGGAAATCGCACCTTGAGAAGCTACGAATGAAAGGGGGGCCGAGAAAATTAACCCTGCCGACGCGAAGTACGGACGAAGACGTCGCCCGACTAGTGGAAAGCGGCAGTTTCGGCAACTTGGAATGTCTCAGTTTGGCCTTCACAAAAGTTACGTCTGCGTGTGCGAAACACTTGATTATATTGTCTTCTTTGAAATATCTAAATCTTTGGGCGACTAGTTTTGGTGATGAAGGATTGGAGTTGATTTGTGAGCACTTGACGCAATTGCAGGTATTGAATATGTGCGAAACCCCGGTGACTGACAAAGGCTTGCAGTGTTTGACGAGTTTGAAAGGGTTGAGGAGGTTGAATCTGAACAGCACTTGGCTATCCGTGACTACATTTGAAATGTTGAAAGCTTGTCTTCCTGAGCTTGAAGAGATCGATGTCCGCTACACGGATGCCTGGGGCTGACAAGTTTTTTTTTTTTAATTACTGTACTTCAAAATTATTAACTTTGTCATTTTCGTAACGCTAAACAGATATTTATTCCTTATGTGCACGTATATCTGCCAGATATGAACGCTTTTGTTTTAATGACAGCGTTTCTCCAAGAATCGAGTCTGCCCCTAAAAGTGCCCTACTCAGGATCTCTGAATTTATTTGGAAGTTTACAATTCAGATGGAGTGGAATCCCCCAGTGAACTGACTATTGATTGGAGGTCTTCTTTCAGATAATGAGGAAGCAGCCTAATTTTAAAGTTAAAGCTACGATATCTGACGTAACTCAGACGTTCTTAAAAACTCAGAAAGTCACACATTTTACCGTATTGTAAATGTTCATGCTAACGTCAGTCCTGACATGTAACGTTCTAGAGGCGGGGTTTTATAATTCGTATTGTAGGATGAGTTGCAGTATACAGTAATTCAATTTAATTAGATACAGTCAAACTGAAATTTTATAAGTACTGCAATCGACCAATCTCAAATCAACTCAGTCACCCAACGATGTTTCTCTTAAGAAAGTTCAAATGCTTTATCAAGCTCTCCGTCCTTGAATTTCCGTCTTCTGTGGATTGTAGTTCGGTTTGCATGATTAAACATAAGAAATGTCTTGAAAGTAAACCTCGAAGCATCTTTAGTGACAAAATGCAGGGACCTGGTGCTATTTTCATGGAAACTTGTTGCATATCTGAACATGTTACTTGCGTATTTCAGAATTATTGAATTTTCCGAACCTCATGAAATATAAATTTTTCGAGGAATCTGATTCTTAAGTACTGGATCTGATCCTAACGTTTAAGCAAAGGTGCGAGTGCCAAGTGGTGAAAAGTCTTTGGTTTTGTAATGCCCGACTTATTAGCTTCGCAATTTTTCAATATGTGGCGAATCATCACAAGCCGAGAAAGGCGGTTTATTTTTGGAAAGATTCGAACCACCAGTTGTGCGTTCCACGTATGCAATAAGAAGGTTGTTGAATTCTATTCAGTGAGGTGGTCTCAGTTCCTACCGATTGTTTTGTGCTATTTATTCTATACACCTGAGTGACAGTGTATCCTGAAAATATTTTTACTTGTAAAAACCAAGAATGTTCGTTGGTCTAATTTTTTTTAATGCTGTTGATGTGTATGTTTTGAGAACGCAATACGCAGTGTTTTTTAGTTGGAACCACTGTTTTGCCGAATTTAGAAAAATAATGAAAAATTGGGTTACTATTCGTGTGTTATTCGTATTCGGCAAAATTTGAAAGACGACTTTTAGTATCAGCGGACTGCGTTCGTTCTGATCCAAGCACATGACGTAGAAAAATTAAAAGAAGCATAATTTGCGTATCTTTGGATTCTTGATTCGAAGAATGCCGATTTTGAGGTCATGTCCGGCATGACAATGCATTGAAGCGTGTTTGGACTGAAATTTTAGGGCAGTAGGAATATCCGAGTTCGAGTTGTTTTATGAATGAAGGAAGTGGATCTGATGCGCGCAAGTTGGCCGCCTATGACTCGTCAGATTTTTTTTTACTGTTTATGAGGGAATTCTTTGCTTTTGCAACTTTTTCGTCCTGGATGCCTTTTCTTGTGAAGTGCAGTGCATTTTGAGTATGGAAGATATTGATCTGTTTCTGGCGTGGTTCCAGTTGCAGAACCCTCGCGAAGATGCATATTGTCAGCGCATTTGTGAAGGATGCTCCGTATGTTCTATGAACTTGAAGACATGAAAATGAAGCACAGGCAAGCGTTTTTGCGATTCCAAGTGATACCTCTTGTTTCATTTATTGTAACGATGGCGAAGCATTATGCTGACTCTTCGCAGAATGACCAATGCTTTTTGAAATTTAGTTTGTTTTTGCAATCATGTATAGGGCTACTAAGAACTGAAATGGGTTGATACGAAATTTCAGCTAATCCGTTAGTTATCAATGCAGTTGAATGAATAAAGGATGATTTCATAACTGAACGAAAGCTTACCAAAGAATGGTCGGTTGCTATTTACCACGTTTTTATGAACTCACTTTTCTTGTCTGTCTGTTTGTCCGGATCAAATTTTGAAACTCAAATTTCACTCACTTCCAGACTAGCTAGCAAGCTGAAACTTTCAGGATAGCTTAGAAACTGATGACAATGCAATCTTTTGTGAAAAAATTAATTTTAAGAATATTTTTTAAAAAGAATAAAATAATTTTAGTAGATTTCTATAATAAAACTTTGAGCAGGTTTTCCTTGGCCCCAAGAAAAAAACCCATGGTGAACTGAATTGGTCGCAGAGGTCCGAGTTCAATCCCACCCCCTGGAACATTTTTTTTCTGATTAATTAACACGTTTTTATTAACTCACTTTCTTGTCTGTTTGTTTGTCCAGATCAAATTTTGAAACTCAAATTTCACTCACTTCCCGACTAGCTATCAAGCTGAAACTTTCAGGATAGCCTAGAAACTGATGACAATGCAATCTTTTGTGAAAAAATAAATTTTAAGAATATTTTTTAAAAAGAATAAAATAATTATAGTAGATTAAAAAATTAATCTAAAAAACCACGTTTTCAAAAAGCAAAAAATAACCTTAAACGTGGTGCGCATGGAGATTGTTGGGAAGAAGTGAAATACAAATGAAATAGATGCGCACCACATTTAAGGTTATTTTTTGCTTTTTGAAAACGTGGTTTTTTAGATTAATTTTTTAATCTACTATAATTATTACTATTTTCTTGCTCCCCTCTTTCTTCAATCACAATACAGTAATGTATTTGAGAGTTCAGAAAAATTGCAGAAATGTAATAGAACACTTTTCTGAAATGTTCACCGCTGTAATGTTAATACAAAACTGAATTCGGTATTATCTTGAAGTTCATCTGAGAACATGGCGAAAAATCTGAAAATTGACGATTTCCAAGATATAGACAAAAGTACGCAAGTAAAAAAAAATAGAAATTCCCTAAGAAAATAGTCGAATACAATATATTTTCAAAACAGTATTCTTGAAAGGTGAAATTTTTAAAAGCTTATAATTAAGTATATGGACCACTTTATTTAATTTAATTCGTCGTCTCGACGGAAATCTGTTTTTCTGAGAGGAACCAATTAGGCAATCCTGTTACAAATCGCCACTTCAGCACATTAGGTCTGAGGAGGATTTCAAAACTCTATGAGTTCTCGAGCACAGAGAAACACTGCGTTTCTCTCTGTCATGTCCTCCTACAGAGCACTTCCGTAGGAATTTTCTTTAGGTTCAGATCGCGCTTGTGCCCGTGTGAAAAAATCGTGCCGTCGATAGAATGCTGAATTTCGTGTACTTCTCTCTACGGACATTTTTCTAATTTTGGATTCTATTTTCATTAGGGCAATCGAAATTTGAGCTGTCATGCTAGCTGTCCGAAACAGCGCGACCATTGGTGTCGGCCGAATAGCGACCGCCCGTTTAACCCCGTCCTGCCTCATAATATCGGAGAGGCATTCTTCGAATGGCTCGAAATCGGCTAATGATGTTGAGATCCAGCCCTTAAAAGCCACCTCGCTAGCAAACTTGCGCCGAGGTACAGGAGGACGTTCGAGCTTTAATGGCTTGGTCGTAACTGTTCTTGGGGCCACGGGTTTCGTCGGACGCTACGTTTGTAACAGACTCGGAAAAATCGGTTCGCAGTTAATTCTCCCGTACCGTGGCGATAATTATGACCCTCTTCGCCTACGGTTAGTTGGTGACCTCGGCCAGGTCCTTTTCACTCCGTATCAAGCGGTCGACTTAGATTCTCTTCGCAAAAGTATGCGCTATTCGAATGTTGTTGTCAACCTCATCGGACGAGACTACGAGACGCGGAACTTCAATTTTCATCGAGTTCATGTTGAGGTTGCTAGGAATGTAGCCAAAATAGCGAAGGAAATGGGCGTAGAGCGGCTCATACATTTCTCAGCCCTGAATGCGAGTGAAAATCCGCCGAGTACCGTTATCAAAGGAGGATCGAAGTTTTTGAAAACCAAATGGCTTGGCGAGCAAGCTGTTCGAGAAGAGTATCCCGAAGCAATCATCTTCCGCCCCGCGGATGTTTGGGGGCAAGAAGACCGGTTCATGAGGTATCACGCGATGTGGTGGAGACGGCAATCAAGGTAATGTAACTTATTCGATTCTCGTCCGCAATAACTATGGTAATTGTTGAATAGCGTTCTTATGAGGTTTACAGGATTGGGGAAAATCATTGAATTAAAAAGAAAAGCTCTGGAAAATTGATCTACAGTACATCTAATGATTTTATAGCCATATAGTAAAGTTTTCCTTCCAAATCGTTTGGATATTGCATGAAGACTGCTGTAAGCTGCGGAAAAAGTCATCGTCTTTTTTGTTATTCCTGAACTGTTGCTTTTTGTCGTGATTTGCTCTCCTTGTTGAAAGAAAAATAAGTATTGATCCAATTATGAAAAGGTTTTGCATGGCTGAGTACAACTCTTACTCAATTTTATTCTGGTAAAATGAAAATTTCATTCCGAGTTTCTCATTTTCCTGTCAAATGTATGTATTTACTCCGTTAACTTTTTCATTTTTCCTTTTGATTTTATGCAGCTTTTATCCGCTTTGGAAAAAGGGTGACCATGTCATTAAGCAACCCGTGTATGTCGGAGATGTAGCTGGAGGGGTCGTAAACGCCATCTTTGAGCGAAACGCCGAAGGCAAGACCTATGAAATCGTCGGTCCTCAAAGATTCGTTCTTGGCGAGCTCATTGATTATTTTCATCGTGTGATGCGGAAAATGGACACCGAATGGGGCTACAAGAGGTGAAGATGGTTTTTCTGTCGTTTTTACTTCCCGAATCACTTACTGATATTAAAATTACCAGGTACGACATGCGATTCGATCCGACATATTTCTTGAAAATTATCTTCAATGAGAAAATCAATCCCGCGAGTCCTATCAATACGATGACTTGGGAGAAGTTAGAGCGAGAAAACGTTACCGACACCTTGAGCGGTTTGCCGAGGCTGGAGGATCTTGGCGTTTCACCACTGACGACGATTCACGAACGCGCCAGCTGGGAACTTATGCCCTACAACGCATATAATTATTACGATGCCGAATTGGACGAATTTGCCAGACCCGATCCTCCCCCAACTGTTGTGGAATCTTGAGTGTGTTACCGGTTTTGTTCGCGGCTATGGATAAGTAGGATTTTATCGGTCTGCTCGCCACTGATGTGATTCCCCGTTCTTATAATCAGTCGCAGTAATTGAGCCTCGGTTCTGTACATGGGAAAGAAACCCTGTTTAAAATAAATGTTGCGTTGCTTTTTCTTTTTGTACGTCTCCTCATGACGTGAGAAAGGTTTCTCAAAAAAAATTTCGACAAATTTCCGTTGCAGTTGGATGAAAACAAAGCATTTTACAGACTCAGAAAGTACACCAATAGAAAAGCAAAAGTTGCGATAAATTCAGAAGCAATCAAAGGCATCTGAAAATGTAATCTTTTGAATAATTTTTATACCTCTTCTATTTGGCAATTATCTTCCCACCCGTGCTCCTCCCAAGACTTTCCCACGAGTACTTAAGTTGTTTTCAGTTATCCTTTACTTAATCTTAGCTTGATCATCATGGTCTAATCTAAGCTTAATCCGCTCTGAGCACAATTTCAATGGGAGTTACTGTATTTCTTGTGTTGTTTGTCTTGTAAATAATCCTAAGTGAAGTCTTTCAATAAAAACTTCAGCCATTTCGAAACGATCGTGAAATACTGTACTTCATCTGGCTTTTGCTCGAGCAGTTTTACAGTTTTTATATCGTTTACAAGTTACTGTACTTCGATTGAAAAATCTCCCAAGAAGCCTAAAAGCACGGAACCTTTCCCGCTAGAAATCCTCCCTGAGTACAAACGTTACCTTCAACTTATTTTGACTTCCATGTCCATCTAAGTAAAATGAGATGATAATTTCGAGAACCAACGATGCGTGGTCGAAAAGGGATAACTTATTTCATACAGCTGCAATGACTGTTTTTACGTGATTCGAAAGATTCGTTGAGCATCTTTTTTGTTGTTTTGTGTGGGCATCTAACATTTTGCATTCTTTCTTCATCGCAGGTCTTCGCAATTTGTGTAGAAACTGGAAATAATGTCGAAAGGGTTGATTGTTGGGCAAATGGCAGCCATGTGTTGGATGTCATTTTTTGCCTTCGATGCCTTTTTGGCTATTTCTGATCTCAATGGGTTTTTGCGCTCAAAACCATTGAACTGTTCCATGATGGCAAGCTTGGTGTACTGTCCCCAAAACAGCTTCGGTTTCAAGTTTGGCGGCTCTGACGAGGCATGGAAAGGTTTGTTTCTTATTTCTTCAAACTTTCCAAATGTAGATCTGGTTAATCAACAGTACTTTTTCACAGATTTTTGGACGGGTTTACGTTGGGATGTTTTTCTGATAGTTGCCTTCGGATTGATTCATTCTGCGACGAAACTTATGGTGAATGAATCTCAGTGGGATCGTATGGGAGGACTGTTATACTTCATGCTGTCAATCGTTTCTCTCACGGTAAGTCACGTTTTAAACTCATCTAACTTATCTATGACCTGGTTTCTCTGAACTGTTTCATTTTGCAGGTTTTGGCACAAAATTGGTGTTCCCTGGACGTCGCCGTTTGGTGCTTTCGCCTTCAGTATCCCTGGAACGTTGTATGGTACTTTTTGTGCACTGGAGTGGCGTTCTTTTGTGTTGGGCTGAGTTTGAGTTACCCATGTGGAATGATATGCTCGGGTACAGCAAGAGAAAGACATAGTTCAGAAAGCCTGAGACGGCTCAAGAATCACCATCCGCACGGAAGCATCGTGTGGATTCTGCTCATGATGATGATTCATCCAGTCATGACAGTTGATCGACTGCTCCTTGCTGTCGGTTTTAAAATTTATTATGACCTTGTGTGCAAAATTGACGAAGAAGATCTGAAGTACGGTAAATTGATGATGGCCAAAAAGAAAGTATGCCTTAACGACTTCTGAGCTCTACCAGTATGTGCTGGAATTACATGTGTTCCTACTGTTTTAGTGGGTTCAAATACGCCGACTAAAATTGTCTCGGGGGTTTTATATGATTTTTGCTAAACCATATGGCTTTACACTGATCGTTCGATGCAACTAAGTTATTAACGTGATTTTTATGTTCTCGTTGGAAGAAGAAAAACGGTGCCAGTTGATCTTATTATCGTGCTTTTTGACGACGAATGTATTCTAGATTTTTGTCTCTGAAGATGATCCTTATTTCTTTTTTACAGAAAAGGTGACCGAATGAGTATACGCATTGTTTTGTGTTACATGTGATGAATTCGGGCAATATTCGCGAATCATTTATGGATGTGGACGCATCCGAACACGCGGAAATGATGGAAACTGTTGGGGACGAAGAGTATTACGCAGATTTGTCTGATTCCTTGATACTGACAAATCTTCCGAGCTCTATTTTCGTGATGGACGACGCTCGTGTGAAGCTGGAAGAAATCCTGCGTTCCTACGACGAGTCTGTCTCGGTCCTGTATTTCAAAAGCTTCCGGAGAGCCAGAGTTACCTTCTCCACGAGTTGGAAAGCTGCGTTTGCGAGAATTCATTTAAACGGTGTGACTATTCTGGGAAGTGAAGTTGGTTGTTTCATGGCGCAGGTGAGTTTACAATTTTGAAAAGTTACTTCTGTTTTCAATCACTCAGCAAGACTGCTCTCACTTGACAATCTTTTGAAAAGTTATACTTACTGCGCCATTTAAATTTTGAAAAAAAGAGCAGTATAGAAACTTAGGAGCGCAAATTTGTACCCCTGTACTGAGGATGGGAAGGTGGACAAAAAAAGTGAACCAATTTTGGACTTGAAATAGCTCAGTAGCAAATCAAACTGCAGCAATGAAATAGAAACACCAAATGAAAGCTTGTTCAATTCCCTTTTGAATGGTATTTGGTTTTATGGTCCCAAGTGCCACAGCATGGTCACAAGAAACATTTGAATGGAAACTTGGAAACAAATGTTAAGCAACTTTTACCACTAAGCTGCTGTTCTCCAGAGGCTATTTTTAGGGATAAATGGGATGCAGGACCAGTAATGGAAACCTTCATGCTGCCCTCAAGAGGGTGCCCACATTCAACAGATTTAGGATGAGGGTCATCCCAAAGATATTTCAGATATTTGTATGTATAGGGGGTCCACAGGAGCCATGAGGCATGGACCCAGCAAGAAGCTTGCATCAGGATTTCAGAGTGGAGCAACATCATCATCAAGCATCTCAATTTGTTTGTGCTTCTCACCCCCCACCCTCTAAATTTTGTGAATGTGTGCACCCTCTTGAAAATGGCATACAGTTTACCAGTTGAATTACAGTACTGGTCCTGCACACCATTTATCCCTAAAAATAGCCCCGGAGAACTGCAGCTTAGTGGTAAAACTTGCCTGACAACTTTGTTTTGAAAGTTTTAATTCAAATGTTTCTTGTGACCACGCTGTGGTGCTTGGGACCATAAAACCACATGCCATTTGAAAGGGAATTTAACAAGCTTTCATTAGGTGTTTTTTTTTGCATTGCTACAGTTTGATTTGCTACTGAGCTATTTCAAGTCCAAAATCGGTTCACCTTTTTTGGCCCCTCTGTATCGTTTTTTTCGGTTTCGATCTTTAGTGTCATTGTAATATACGATAAAATATTTTCAAGTACAGTAAAATTAAATTTTTTAGATCCTTATCGTGCTGCTAAACCAAGGATCGTTAAGGGTTCTGTGATTTATGGTTTTATGCTGTGCTAGTGCATTTCTCGACTGATTTTTTATTAATAGCCTCGGATGAATTCGAAAGAACAAGAAGAAGATTCCACAGGTCATTTGAAACCACCAAAACCGGAAAAGCAGTTTTTAATATCTCCGCCGGCGTCACCACCAGTGGATTGGGAGCAGTCCCACGAATCTGAACCCACTATCAATTACGACCTCCTTCGTGCTGTCACTCAACTAACTCCAGGAGAAAGCCATGAACTTCACCCGCCGTCTGAAGAACATCCCGCCATCATCGTCCACGTTTGTGAGGACGAATCCGGTGAAGGGGAAGTCAAAATTTCGAAACCCATGATAAATCAAACTCGCTGTCCGGATCGATGAATTTTCTGCTTGTTCTGTGTTGTTGGTGAATCGTTTTTTAGGTTTTGGTGATCGGCGTTTTGAACGAACTCCAGCGTCGTTACTGGGGTGAGTTTCGGTTATTGTCTTCATCGTCCCGCGGTGCTTTGAATTCACGTTGAGTGCAGTTTAAAAAGTGTTTTCGGGTTGCGTATTCGAAGAGCTTAAAAGCTCCGATTTTTTTTGGAATCCGCTGATGGAGAGATACTTGTTTTCGAGGTCAGCAAATCCTGTGACTGTCCATACTTGTGAAAACGAAACAAACACCTTGATGTTGATTGAGATTTTGGGTTTACATTGCTCGGAGAATTACAAAAGAAAAGTGAAATGAGCTGGGAAAATTTTGAATTTGTCCTGAAATTTTGGTGAGTCGTGCGAGCGGTTGTTGAATCATTTTTCGGCTGAAATTCCTTGCGAATGGAATAATGTAACAGGGCAGTACATCGTGCCCACGTTGATCTTCGCAACGAGGTCAGTTTGTGGAAGCGTTGTATTTTTTAAATTTTCAAAGCATTCCTCGAGGAAAGCGAAGGGGTCGCATTGCTTTTTTTTTTCTGAGTCACGAAACGACGTTGGAGTGTTTGAAACGGGATTTTGTGCAAACCGAGTGTTACCGGTTCTATTGTGCATTGAAAATTTTCTAGTTCGCTCGGGGTGCTTGGAAGGAAATCATCGATTAATATATTCGTCGTCGTGTTCGGTGATCTTGTTGGCTAATGGCTTGCTTTAATACGATCCCCTTGAATTTGTCGTGCACTCACATTCTGAGCAATATTGAAATACTCGAGTGTCTGCCGATCACGCGTTTAGTTGTTCCTTTTTCCGGAAAGGAAGCTCTAATTGTCTAGTCCAGTGAGTCAATAACAATCAATCATTCTGAAAATGTGCGTTTTTCATGAGAATGAATTTGAGAAGAGTGTTGTACCTTCGCCATTTAATCAACCCGCGATCTAATTTTTTTTTCAGGATGTCGAGTGATAGTGAAAGTTCGAGTTCATCAAGTGGTGAAGATGCCGAGAATGATCGCATTAAATACCTCAAGGCTAAAATCGCGAAGCTCGAACGAAAGAAAAAGAAGATCGATCGAAAGGAGAAGAAGCTACAGAAAAAAGGGAAAAAGAAGGACAAGGATGTCGAACCCAACGTTGACGTGAAATCAGCGAGAGAAGAATGGATGACCGCGGGCGATATTGATAATGCTGCCTTTCCATGTTTTTCTTTGGCCGAAGTCAAAGCCGAGCGAAAGAAAGAGCGGGAGGAACGTTTATATCAGACAGATGCATCCTATCGTTCCAGAGTTGAATCAAGAAAGTTGATGGAAAACGTGAGTCAGCCGTCGGAGAATTGATTTTACCTTATTTTGAAATTAGAGAACTTATCATTTTCCTGCCTTCCGGCCGCAAAGAATATAATTCTTCAGTTTCCTGTACCGATACCCCGGAGACCCGTATGGGCCACCTCATGCACTTCCCGGGGCTCCAAAACCACTTCAGGGGTATAAAATAAATAAAAATTGAAACAAATAATGTAAAAATATGCATGAAACACAGGACACTTTGCAATGGATATTTTTGATTTGGAAAGCATACCATATTTACTTGAGTGCCATGGGCCCTGGAGTGAGACACACACCGCATTTTTGGTGACTGAAAAACTGCAACATTGTTTTCAAAAAAATAATTCACACAAGAATTTGACTTTATACATGAATTGAACCTGAATTCAATTAATTTTCGAATTTTTCCCTTCAAAAAATTCAAATTAGTCCACATTTTTCATTAGAATCAAATTTGATGCACACGTAAACTTAAAAAAATTGAAAATTGTTATGCCCACCCAGCACGCACACCCTCTTTTTCTCTCAATTTTGAGGGAAGAAATGCATTGGTTCTTGAGTAAACATGATCAATTTTTTCTGTGGCTTCATCGTGCAAATTTAATTCAGAAAAGACCCCTTTGGTCAAGATGGTTGATAACTTTGCTGTAGAGACATTGGTAATTTAAATGCTGCATTTTTCTGCACTGAAGTATTTTACTTTGTCCATTGCAGTGCTGAGTTGTTTTAATGAGGGTAGATGTCACTGGAAGTTATAGTGGCATTGGAATTTTTTGTCGAGTCGTCTTGAGTCCAATCGTGCAGCGGATCATCTCTCCGATATGCTCATTAAAATTACTACAGACGCATGCATTCCATGATTTGAGTTGCGGGTGAAATTTTTATTTATGAATGAGGACAGAATAATTCTACATTTTTTTACCCGCTGCAAGCGATTCATTTTTTATGGTTCCTGATGTGTTCGCCGTAATTTAAACTCCTATTTGTGGTCGTTTTCCATGAATTTGACCAAAAGGTGTTGATTTTTCAATTTTTTATTGCAGTGTGTATATTCGGGCATCTTATGTTATTGGAAGGATTATTCTGGCTTTCTTCTGAAAATAAAATACGTTTTGCGAATCACCGGTTCACTGAAATTGCAACTTCTCAAACTGTATTTTCCAGCCCGGAACTCATGCTCGTGAATTGAATCCGTATTGGAAAGACGGTGGGACGGGATTGCCTGCGGAAGATCCGAGTTCGTCAAGCAAAAGTTCGATTGGTGATGGTGGTTCTTCCTGGTTGCGTCGTGCTTTCAGAAGAGCGAAAGAGATGGCAGAAGAACAAGGAAAGCCTCTTGAGGAAATCATTGCGGAGCGTTGGGGCGTGAGTGATCAGTTTTCTCCGTTTCTGGCTCAACGTTCGTGAATGATCATCAAATTCATTGCAGTCGGTTGAGAAATTGCAAAAGATGATGTCCGCAGCTGAGGGACGAGATGTGAGGTTGAATCTGGAATCTAGGCCGAAGTCTTCGCACAAGGACTCCAATCGGTACAAACGTCCATCTGATGCAGATGCTTCGTCAGGGTAAAGTTGCACTTGAAAAAATTTTGAATACGAAATTATTTCCCCCAAGTCTTTGGGGTTCCTCCGGGGAACTCACTACCTATCATCATTACCGAATGTGAAAAATTGGTGACAATTCCTATACCACTGAACAGTTCGAAAATTCTTTTTCGCTGATTTCTCGTCGTATTCTTGTCTGATTTCGACATCCTTATCCTTATTTTCCATACTGCTTTCTACAGCCTTTTCTCTCTTACAGTAGACCTTCGCCTTTCTTGCGAACTTCGTTTTTAAGCGCATATTGAGTGAGTCCCGGCATAACGAGAGAATCAGACAACGAAAAATCCGCAATACGAACATACCCGGGGGAATAACTCACAAAACGGTGTTCAACTTATTAAAATTTTTGTCGGGATAATGCTTGCATTTTGGAAAGTTTTTGGCTACAAGTTCGGAGTTTTTCAATAAATTGAGGAAAATTACAAAAGAAGGGTATTATTTTTGCCTTCTCTTGTTTTTGAAATTCGTTAAATTCAGGAAGTCAAGAGCACAAACTTGTCAGAATTACATAAATTAACGCTAATCAGTTTCAGATTCACAAATTCATGCTGAAAAGAAATAACATGAAGTTACTTTACGTTTTGTTTTGGTCTTTTCATGAGTGAAAAGAAAATTAATTAATTAATTAATAATGCTACCTGAAGGGACATGCATTTCGCGTTACGAAAATTTACAGAACAAAACGGATCGTGGAACGTTCAGTTTTATGGAGACCCAATACTGTGTACAGTACTGTAGTTCCTTGTACAAAGCATGGTCCACCCCCAAAGCGAAAATTTGTGGTAATTTAGCCCGAGTCCATCGTTTAAAAAAATCCATGATCCGGAGTATAATTTTATCATCAAAAGAAATGATCCTGTTCTTTTAGGAAACCTGCCGTTTCAAGTAGAAGCTCGGGAACCCGCGGTTGGAAAAAGCGAAAATCTCCGGAACCGGAATCTGATAGCAAGAGATCCCCTGAACGCGCAGAGTTGTCCTCAAGACCAACGTCTCGGAAAGGGGAAATCGAAGAGCCGAACATGGAAACGGAAGACGACTACCTATTGACTCCAAAAGAACTCAATGCACTCGGAGCGAAGATCCTGAGAGCCGAGTTGATGGGTGACAAAGCAACTGCCGCCAAATTGCAAGCTAAGCTCGATAAAGCCCGAGAAATGTCGGCCGGTAAACGAATTGTTGTTGCTGATCAAACACCTCGTGATGTCCAGAAAGTCCCGACAAGAATGACTGCTGAAATGCAGAAGTACAAGTTTGACGACAAAAACTCGCTGCACAGCATTGTGAGTATCAACGTCGAAGGAAAATAAATGAAATTCTTCTTGTGTCCACAATTTCGCGAAGTTTTTGGTTCGGGTTCTAAATATTAGAAACGGGTTACGCTCTTAAAAATACTGTAGAAGTACTTGTCTCTACTGTATACAGTATTGCTTAACTCAAATTATCCGGACTTCAACCGGGAGCTTTTGCCCGCATAAATTGAGTATTCGGACATTTCCATTCAAAAGGCGAAAACATACTGTATTTATCGATGACCTTGCATAATATTACTGAGGTTCCCACGAATTTTAAAGTGCATTTGCCCTAAATAGCAATTGAAAAAGTGACAATAGCCACTGTTTTACTTTTGTTTTTCGAGTTTTGCGAACTTTCAGATGCTTGCCTGATCATGTTAATTTAACGTGAAATTCCGCTATTCAGAGGGAGATGAAGTGGCTCTAATTAAAATTCAGTGATGCGTCCATTATCCGGATTAAAATTGTATTTTCCTTGCAGTTTGTGACTGAGAAGAATCTCACTGATGCCGGCGACGGAGACAGAGCCTTGTTCAACAAAATGTCTGCTCGTGCTGCCAAAAGTGCTGCTTTGGGAGTCGAAGAACGCGTCCAGCCTGATGAATGGGATGAAGACGGGACGGCGGTCGAGAAGAGCGCCAAAACAGCGAAGCGCGAGGCCAAAGAAGCGATGCGGAGCGAGTTGGCAGAAAAGAAGCGAATGGAGGCCATAGATAGGATACAGCAGAAACAGTTGGAAACCTGTCGCAGGTGCTTCCATTCCTCCAGGATGATAAAGCATTTGATGATCGCCATGGGATCATTTGTAAGTGATGAAAAGCTTTTTTATCCTCTTCATTTCATTGAACGTGCACTTGATCTTTTTTTTTAAGAATTCATCACCGTTTTGATGTGTATGTTCTTCGTTCAATCTGGACTGAGTTTTGAACTACAGTATATGAGTCGTAGAAAATTCTTCCATCTTCGGAACAACGTGGAAAAGGTCCATAATTGGACTGTAGACAATTCATTAGTCACGATGTTTATGTATTTTTCCTTGCGTTCTCTTGTAAGTTATCAGTTTTGGCTTTTTTCCAAAAGTTGCGTAATCTTAAAATATTCCTCGTGTTCGTCCTTCTCAAAGTTGATTTCTGTCGGGCTACGAAGTCTAAAATCGAGAAGTGGGGCCATTGTGCAATACTGAATAGAGTGTTCCAAGAATTTCAGGGTTAGAAATTTGTGATGACCGTGAAGTTGAATTGTGGATAGATCGCTGCTGCCAGTGGCAAAAATGTTTTTGTCAGTATGTAACTTCATGTGCGTGCAATTCTTCAGACCTTCGGAAATCATTTCCGGTATGTGCTGTAGAAAAAACTGCTAAATCTTGCGTGAATTGTCACTTTTTTTCGGTTTCCCACCGATCCACAGCAAAGTAAATTCTTGGACTCCGTGTATAAAAGCTTCATCAATGATACTACAGTATTATAGTGTAGGACTGTACCTGTATGTATTCATTTTGATTCATATTCATTTATATAATGGTACTTCGTCGACATGTTTTCTTTTCTAAAGACATACCTCAGCGTACCCGGATTTCAAAGCTTGGTCGATGGGCATTGCCTTATCTCACCCTTGTCTCATGTCCCAAGCTCCCTTACAGCCGACGAGAACGAATGGGAGGAAATCAAGGTGAGTTTAAAGTGTTGAAAGTTTTCAACGTCGAACGAATTGGTAAATTGAAATTCTTTTTTTTGTGATCAGAATTTTGCCAAGTCTTTGGTGCGAATGTTTCAAGATCGCGGCGAAGACTGCGTGTTTTTCGAATACTTCGCTGGCGATAAGTCTAAAGCCGGATTCCCACATTTGACGATAGAATGTGTGCCTTTGCCGAGGGAACTTGGAGACCAGGCTCCAATTTATTTTAAAGTGAGTTGGTTCATCTGATGTTTTCTTTGTTCTCGTTTTTGTTTTTTCTTCTGGTTATGTGTTGAATTCATTAGATTGACAATGGCATTTAATCGAGCCGTGCTCTTATTTCTCAGAATCATTCAAAAATCTTCGAGGGGCGACTGAATTTCTGTTGTTGACATTTATTTTTGTTGACGAACTGCTTTTTTAAATCTAATTGTGGTAATCAACTTGCATAATCCAAGGAAAGACCCTAGTAAATGGATCAGCTCTCCAAGATTATGGATAGAATCAAGGTTCTTGAATAATAATATCCAATTCTTGGATAAATGATGATATTTTTGAAGAAGTTGCAGTTAATGTCAGTTGCATTCCAGATACGTTTGTAAATAGTTTTTTTTTATTATTTCAGAAAGCGTTGATGGAGTGCGAAACCGAGTGGTCGCAGAACAAAAAAGTTGTGGACATCCCGCGTGGTCGAGATGTTCGCTCAGTTATCCCCCGTGGATTACCTTACTTCTTCATCAGTCTTGCGTGGGATGAAATCGGATTTGCGCACGTTATCGAAGATCTGGAGACGTTTCCGCGAAATTTTGCACAGGTAGCGCTTTTCCTCTAGCATTTTTCCCCCGACGTAAATTGTCAAACATGTTTCTTTTCAGATTACGTTATGTAATTTTTAGTGACTTGTATTGTAGCGTGTTTTTCTTTCGAGCTTTAGGTACTGTACATGCTAAGCTGTTGAAAATTGTGAAATTGAGTTTCAGGAGTTTTAAACTCTTCGCTAATCTGATTTTCAGGAAATCATTGGAGGGATGCTGGAATTGGATCCAAGACTTTGGAGAAAGCCGTTTTGGGAACCCGTTGATGCTCAATTTGAGAAAGTCGAGGCATTCTCGAAAGGCTACAGTAATTACGACTGGACGGCAAAATGAGTTGCCGACACTTGAACATTTTTTTTTTATTCTCTTGAAGAGATTTCTGCAGTCTACTGTCCCAATGATTTTCGGACTTTTTTCATGAGGCTTCGATTGAAGAAGGGGGGCAGGTGCCGCATTGGTTCTTTTCGCGTTCGAATGATCGATAGCGTTCGTGTCGAGTCGTAACCCATGTTGAGGAACGAGGAAATAAGTGGCATTCAGTTTTTCTCGGAGTTGGCGTTTTCCTGTGTATTTGCAAAGATTTTTCATCCTTCGACTCGTGTGTGATCTATCGATTGTTGTGTGCCTGTGGATAGAGATTCGCGATGGCCAGAGTCAGTCCTGGTATGCCAGTGGAGGAGCCCTACTCGAGAGAGTATGAAAGCTTCCGATCTTCCGTTCCTCTCAAACGCGTCGTCGTCGATGAGTAAGTCTTTCATTTGTTGACCGATGATGACATTCATTAATTTTTTTCTACTTTACGTCCAGTAATGGCAGTGGATCCTGGGAAATCTATGACTGTGGACCGAAAGAAGTTCGAAGCCCGTTGATTATGTTCCCTCCATTGTCCGGTTCATCGGACATTTACTTCAAGCAACTGCTTGCGTTGTCCTTGCGAAATATTCGCGTCTTGGCTGTAAGTTTTTCTGAATCGTGGCATTTTAGCTTCTATTCTTGTTAAATGGCCTCTTGAAATTTTCTGGAATTGGGGATCTCGTTCAGATCATGAAATATTTTAATTTTTTTTAAATCTGGTTGAAAGTAAAAACATTACTGGGATCGAAGTAAGCTCACCTTATTTATTCTTTAGTTTTAAGGAACAACTGAATATTGCAATTTTCCGTTCAAAAATGTCCTCGTGACAGCTTTTTGAATTATTTTCTGGACATTGATTATTTTCCAGGTGTCGTGGCCTGCGTATTGGACGGTAGCTGAGTGGTGCGCGGGTTTTCGGAAACTTCTGGACACACTTCGTTTGGAGCGAGTTCATTTGTTCGGCGCTGCTTTAGGCGGCTTTCTCGCTCAGAAGTTTGCTGAGATGCATTCTATTGGACGCCCAGTGCCGCGGGTGGCTTCCCTTATTCTGTGCAATTCCTTCACGGACACGTCCATTTTTGGTTACCGGGATGCCTCCCCTTTGTGAGCTTGTTTTAAATTAATGTGTTCGAATCGGGTCACTTGACAGTTCTCGTTTTTTTTGCTTCAGTTTTTGGCTGCTACCTTCTATGTTTCTGAAGCGTATGGTGCTTGGAAACATGCCAGTGGGGAGCAAAGATCGTGACATTGTTGAATCAGTCGATTTCATGGTCTCACGGGTGAGATCAACTTTTTAAAATTCTTGCGAAGAGTCTCCGTGAAAAATTACCTGAATTTTCATTTTATTTATTTTTTGCTTCGAATCGAATAGCTAGAAGAAATGACGCAAAGTCAACTGGCCTCTAGGCTCACCCTCAACTGTTCGCCCACCTACGTGATGCCTCAGCATTTACGCGAAATCCCGATCACTTTGATCGATGTTTGGGATCCGTGAGTAATTTTTCCTGACGTCCTAATGTACAGCGTTACCACCCGAAAAAAAGTAAGAAGTTTGAAGAACAGAAAAAAAAATATGCTCTTGAAATTAAAAGAACTTCGTCGAAGCGATTCGGTGAATGATGTGATCTTGAAAATGACACAAGTAAGAATGTGAGATCATCTTTTACATTTATTAATATTTTATTCATTTTTTACAATAAATTTCCTAATTAGACCATTGCTCCTATAATGTTTCTAAAAGTGGCGAACTATGTTTGCCAGAAAAAAAAAAAAATTGTAAATAACAGCAGTATTTAAGTAAGGATCCACGACCTTTTTATAAGTTGATATCATGGAAAAAATCCAAAATCATTCAAAATATTGAGTCATACTTGGAAAACGTATGAAATCATGACGGAACGATGACATAATAATCGCCTGAAATTAATTGTATTGCGCAAGTACATCTATGTCGGAACAAATTCCGAGGAGCGAAACTTCGTTTGAAATAATTTTGATCCATTCAGTAGATGCAAATACGATCACGAGGAGTTGAAGGAGTTCGATGTGTAACTGTGTTTTTGTATGATGACCAAAATAGTTACATTTGAAGCAGTTCGAAGGATCCAAGTGGAATGCCATGTCGATTTCTGGCGAAGAGGCTGCCGACGTCAAGGAATCGCGTTGAGTGGCATATTGTGGGAATTTGAATCTACCTGACCGAACTTCCCCAAACGCTTTTTCGCGTGGACGCGAGCGTTCTGTTTTTATTTTACAAGAGAAAAGTTTGATAGTTTACGTTGAAATTTTTTTTGAGCATCCACAATGCTAAATTCATTAAGGAGAAGCGACGTGTGGAGAAACAAGCATCAAATTGTCCCATGCTTTTGGATCAGGATGACGAAATTCAATCGCTCCGCTGAAAGTAATTTTGAGAGTCTTCGAAACTTTCCCTATTTAGTAAATCGCCCCTTATCGTGACCTGGTCAGTTCAGCGCGTCACGAAACAGCGAGTTTTAAGAGCAGAAGAATTGATAGTTTCTGAGCTTCAAATCATGATGCAGTTTGGCTGTTTCATATTTTTGGTTAGTCACCTTGAAAAATTGTTCGACCGCGTTATCTCTAACGTTACTTAGACCCGTGATAACCGCGGATACCTTTTTTAATCACGTGTTTGGATCCTCAGAGGAACTAATTCTGGATTCGGTTGAAAATTTCAATCTTTGAGTTAGTTTCATCTCTATGCACAGCAAAATTGACTTCATTCATCTTCGTTTCATGAATACTGCAGTCAAATGCCACTTGGACGCCCCTCAACCACTCCTCCTGGCAATTGCCGATTTATTTTGAAAAACGAATCTTCCATAATGATGATAGAATTGGATACCCTATTAGAACGCCATCCACCAGTATTATTGACGACTTAGATATGCTCCTACCAATTTTTTTTTTTTCTTTGATAGCCCGTCAATAAGATTAAGTTTCTGCGAGAGGTCACCAATAAATAAATAAGTAACAGACGCAGAGATGGCGTAACTTACAGTACTTCATCAGAAGATTAGCTGGATATAATTTACGCATCGCAGGGTTATTCTTATTATTTTCTAGAAGAGTAAGAATTGTACTGTATTTCCTATTATACTTAATTTTCATATTATTTCAGCTTTTTTGATGAACCACAAACTCCGTTAAACTCCTACAAGCAAATGGAGGTAGCTTATCGAGGTTTGATTGTACTGTTCATCCACAAACAGGAAATAAATTGCATATGTTCGATTCTGAAGTCCAATATGCCTATCTAGTTGGATGATATTTACGAGTGCTGACTATACTAGCGTTATTTTTCCCTTACCCTGTTTTTCCTCCAATTTTTGTGGACTCTTGCTGTTCTGAACGCGCGCTGTTTCGAGACCCGCTCAATTTTGCCAGCGCAGTCCCTCATCGGCTTCTGTGATAAGATGGAAAAGTAATTTTTCAGTCCCTCGATTGTATGGTTGTGCTTGAGAGAACGAGAGATTGTAATGATGTGGATTGCGAGAGTCTTCCTTTGAACGGATGCTTAATATGTATTTAGAAAGTCATTCGATTCATGGGCGCTTCGAATAACCCGGCCTTCCTTGCAGCTCGCGAAATTGGAAGTTGGGGAACTCACGAGTGTCGATTTTGTTGCCGTTATTAAAAATGCAATTCTCCTGTAAACCAAAAATTGATTTTGCTGTTAGAAATCGGGAGATGTGCATGCGCCTTAAAAGAAAGCGTTTTACTTTTTGCAGGGAACGCGCATAATTCTAAGGATTCATCTTTCCATCTATCGTATTCAAGTCTGGAAAATCATTGAAAATTATTTTCAACTGAATATTTAATTTTGGTTGAAAAGAAGATGCCTCGTGACTTGAAATTTGGGATGCTACGGGGTGAACCGCAAAAATTGGCCGACTATTGGCAATAAGACGAGGGTTGTTCGGAAAAATAATTTTCACCATTAATTCAAGTATCCATTCCTGTTGAACTTTTTGACCCTTTTCAACCAATTCGAACAAGTTTTTGAGCTCTCTGGATTGAATAATGGAGCTTTCCGCAATTTTCAACGTCGGTACGGTTTTGCTTTACACTTGCAATTGCCCTTGTGAGTAATGCTTGCAAATCGTAATCCCAGGGAATCAATGAAAAAAGGTTTTGGTTAATTTTTTCAACATCTGGGTGTCAAAAAATTGGTAAAAGTGAAACAAATCATGCGTGTTGTCCACATTATCGAGGTTGTAAAAATATTAACGAGGAAGGAAATAATTTTCTCAATCCTAAATTTAAACGTTTGCATCACCCGACATTCGCTCAGAATATTGTGTGACATGAGATTCTACGTGTAGAAATCAGACTCTCTCCAAATGACTAAGATGAATGGGCAAATAGTTTAATTTTACTCGCTTACCTACAAATTTCTAGAATTTCTATGCGTTCAAGAAGACATACACATGATGTGGGTCTTTTTTTCCATATTCTACTTATGTGTAACTGAATGAGATTACCGTACCCATGTGCTTTGTCTCCTTGTCACACTTATTCTCAAAGATAAGCTGCTTTTTCCGTGAGCATTTATCAGCGGAGTACGTCAAAGCAAAATTGTCAGAATTCTTGGCGTTTTAGCGAAATTTTTAGTTCCGATCTGTTTCTCACATGTTCTCTGAAACGCTCTTTCTTCTGTGGTGCGTGCACTTCTCGAGGTGAAAATAGTACTGTGCAGTGGGACAAATTTCATGTATTCTCGCCGATTTGTTCTTTGCAGAAAAAAAGGGAGAAATCGAGAGGCCAATGAATTTTTTGCGTTCATTCGCGTCCCAAGCGTTGTTCCAGGCTCGGACGGCGTTGGTGTCGGCAGAGCCAAGAATTGGCAGCGGGTTGCCATTTGCTGAGCAAATTCGTACGGCGCGAGACTGGTGCCCTCGTCCGAAGGAGCACAAAAGGCGCCAGCATTCCTACCAGGCAAGGATGAAAACGGCGAGTGGCCGACGTATTCTCATGCGACAGTACCTCAAAGGAAAGTGGGTCCGAAGTCACTGAAATTCGTTCTGGTTAGTTTGTTCTTGTGTGACTGTGCTTGGAAGAAGGAAACTTGCTTATAGCTGGAGTCATTAGTAAAATCGTCTGTGAATGATTTTCAAACAATGGGTATTTCATGTGTGTAAAGAGTACCAAGTACCAACCGCATCGTTTTCTCATCAAAAAATTAAGCTCAAAAACTGGGCTGCGTGTCACACTTGGGAATACATTCTGGAAATTTTGAACGTTTTTTCACGTGACACATAATTGAAACAAATGCAGTCAAATGAATTTAATTTTTGGGTGACTAGTGTGAATAAAAAGTATTTGTACAGATGGACTCTTTCTAAAACAAAATTCAAGGGATCAAAAAAATTTTGTTGCTGGAGGATATTGTTGTGGAAAGAGTCCACATGTAAATTTATGCTCAAATCAAACTGGCAAATGAAAATGCGAAACAAAAAACAAATGCCACAGAATTGATTCAAATTTTGTTCGACCGAATTTCAATTTTCAAATGTCCGCTCGTCTTTCCTTAAATGGAGATTCTGTGTCAAAGGAAATGGGGGTGTATATCTTCTGCAGGGATAGATTTTTCTTACAATTTTTATTGTCAGAAATTGAGAGGTGCGCCTTAAACGAGAGTGTATGGTACCCAAGTAGATGAAAATAAATTAAGACAATGAAATACATGTGAAGATTACAAGAAATCACAGGAGTCAAACCTTGTCCATGTCAGGCGCGGATGAAAGTTATTGCGCGACATAAAATCATTATAGAACTATTCCGAAAATTGATATTGCACAGTAGAATTTTTGTTGAGAATAAAGGGAACAGTCGAGAAAGTAAATCGCCATTAAACAGTTCAGGGTCGCTGCGCTTCGGTGGCGATGTCATGGAAGCGACGTTTTTAGCATTTTATAACGTGACAACCTTCGATAAAATTTATTGATATTTTTGTCATTCACGCGCCTCTGGCAAAAGTTGACCTTCCATGGTTAGCACACTTGCAAATGCGCCAACTGTGTCAAATGGCTTTGGAGACAAGCTTTTTATGTTGCTCTAGATATGTTCATTTGTTCCCTGCACTTGGATCTATCTATTGGATTCACTCAATCAAAACAGATAGTTTCAGAAAACATTTTTAAATTGTGCATCTTCAAATCAACCAAATTGACAGACAAACAGCCTGAATATTTTTTTCCCAGCGAAGTTTTCTATGCCAAAGCGACATCTTGTGAAGGGTTAAAGAAGCGTGTGTAACAAGCATTGTCAATCTTTTTGCGGTGTTGAGAGGTTTCGGTGTATTGTATTCTGTACATCGCTCTTTCGGCCAAGAAGCTGCGACGATGACACAGACGGAGTGGTTTAAAAAAAATGTGTACTGTAAATTGTGCATCTGCGAAACAACCGTAATTACAGACAAACAGCCTCAATAATTTCCCAGCAAAGTGTACAATGCCAAAACGCCATCACGTGAATGGGGTTAAGAGAAAAACTGGTACAACAACATATGTCACATTTGTGCATGGGTATAATAGGTTTCACTGTACAGTGGCCCCCCACCTAACAGACCTCCCATGTAAGGGATTTTTGCTGAACAGACCAGCTCTGCAAGCAGTTTTTCCTCCTGCCCAACAGACAAAATCCACCAAACAGACTTCTTTTGGTTTAAAATTAGTGTTGAAAATTGAAATTTTTAATTTTTTATGCAATTGAATTCGTGTAAAGGACTTTTTGTCTAACAGACTTGTCCCTTGCACGAATCAAGTCTGTTAGACAGGGGTTGACTGTACTGTAGTCCAGTGTTAGCCAACCTTCTTGGGCCCACAGATCAGAGAAAATCATTATACCTGCCATAAGGTCTTTCAAACAAAACTTTTTAGATTCTGCGAACATTTTATGAAACTTTGCCAGTTGGCAGAAAAATTTCCAAAATGTTTGCAGAATCAAAAAAGTTTTGTTTGAAAGACCTTAAGGCAGGCATTCTTCAGCAAAAAGTAAGGTAAAAACCAATGGAACAGCTATATAGTGGAATGCCTTTAAAAATTGGAAAGGTGGGCTTGAAGAAAGGTTTCTTAGACTGAAAAATTAAAATAATTTATTTCAGAAGGTGCAAATTCATCGGAAGTGCTGTTCGGAGAAAAGCCAACTTTTATTTTCCATTGGATAATTTCAATTGCCATTGTCTTTCCAGACTTTCATATAAAGATAATAGACTTCATTGCTACTTCTAAAAATGTATCATGAGCTTAAGAAAAATTCCCCAGGACCAGAAAAAATTGTTTTCTACCCACACCAGTCCACAGATCAGGGGTTGGGTAACAGTAACACTACTCCAGTCTGTGTACCTCTTTTTGGGCCAAGAAGCTGCGATAATGACACAGAAACGGCATACACACGGCACGGGATTTCGACAAATGAAACTCGCGTGACTGAAATGAATGAAAACGAGTTCCGGGCTTATTGCCCAATCCCGACCTTTCATTGCCGCGGCCCGGCCGAAAGCAATAAACGCGAGAGAGCCCGCGAGGGTGAAAATCTGGGCCAGGTCTGAGCGACGTTTCCGTCTCTCGCGAAATATGATAGGAGGGTTTTATAGGGCTTGATGACTACCGCAACGCCGCGTTTCCTGCGTTATTTATAACCCCTGCCGGACGTCGGGTTAACCAGCGAGACAGCCGAGCCGCGGATTAATGCGGCGAGAAATGCGATTTAGACGCGATGTGTTATTTGGAGAAGCTGTTGTCCCCTGGGGTGCAACAAGTGCGCTCTCTTATCCATACTCGGACTTGTAGGACACCCATCCCCAGAATGATGAACTCCTTTCTTGAACAGATACAGACTAAGGTCTTACAGTTGAACTTGAAAAGATAATAAAGAAATACTCAGGGAGGTTTCCATTTGGGGGGGGCAGAGACTTACAGAACATTGTACTGATGATATTGATGGAAGAATTGCAGAAAATTATAATTGATGATACCCTAGAGGCCTAGACCTTATTTTTAAACTAATTTCTTTCATTTTATCATAGTACAGTGAAACCTCCTGAGTCACATTTCAGAAGGACAATCAAACAATTTGAGCAAGGGAGGTTTTGAATTGGGGAAACAAGCATTTTTGTTGGGGAAGAGAAAGAATTGCAGAAAATTGTAATTAATGATATTCTAGCCTGAAATTAGTTGACAGAGTGTTGAACTCAAGGTAAGGGTTCATTTGCCCAATTAATCTTTCAATTCCTTTGAAAACACGTCGTTAATTCTTTCATTGCCTTTCTCTTTTATGTTTCAAGAAAAATGATAGCCAAATGACCTCAGAATATTTTAGTGAATTTGAGTGGGCTTGAGAGAAAAATCCCTTGAGTTAGAGAGGTTTTTCAGTTTTCCTGAGGGGATTCCGACAGGACTTGAAACAAATTTTACTTGGGGAGGTTCAACCATAGTCAGACTTTGTTTTGATGCTTGAACAAATATCTTGGATGTGGACGAGAAAAGTGCTCAAAGCATGACTTTTAATGAGTCAAGCACACAGCAGAATCTAGGTAGCCATAGCCACATTTCCCCACATACCCTATTTACTCAAGTACCAAGCCCCCTCAAATAAAATGTGCTAACCTTTGTAATATTTGCACTTGCTCACCTCAATGCCTTCATACTGGTCTGTAGCTAGGATATTCAATCAAAACTTCAAACAAGTCCACTGCATCATTTACATTATCAAACTTGTATATAGTTTTAGGACACATGCACAAACTTGAAAGAATGGCCCTTGAAACAGGAAGACCATGAAGTCAACTGCTATGGATTTTGCTACCCATGGTATTCAGGTGATATGAAATGCGGGAAAGAAACTCAATAATCATAACCAATGACTAGCATGTCAGTGTAACCATGCATTTTTCAGCACTATGACTTAATGCTCGTAAGGAGAACAAGAAACTACTGCAATGATTTTTGAAAAAGGTACGGTCCAGTCCGTCCTGATGAGGGGCCATCACAATCCTTGCCACAAATCATGAATTGAAATTCCAAATTTGTTGAGAAACTTTGCTCAAGTTTATAAATATCCAAGAACTCTTTGGAAATCAAAATTTATCTAGCTGCAGTAGTTTCAAATTTTGAGGCAGCATAACATTTCGTTGTACTGTACGTGATTGAAATCCATTACTGTTCATGGTTTCAAGGGTGACAGAAGCAAAGCATCCAACCGGCAACCTCTTATGAAGTGGCAAATACTTTTTGTGGGAGAAAATTTGTATTAATATTTGAACAAGTCCGAACACGTTTCTGAAAGCTTGCAGTATTGATGAGGGGTTACTTTCCATTCACTTGAAATTTGGGCTTATGTTTCGTACTAAAAAAATTTATTTAATAACTTTCAGAAACTTGCAAAGATGGTTTACCTTATTCATCAATGGAAAAATTAAGAAAAATCATTTTGCCGGAGCCACCAGTATTTTACATTTATTTCGCCCGAGCAAAGGGGCCCGACCACAACTGTGCAAATGGTAGGTAAATCAAAAAAATTCCAACTGCCCAAAAACCTACCCCACAAAATCCTAGAACATATCCAATTGCTCTTCATTTGCTGGACAAAGTACATTTTCGTTAGAAAAAAAAAAACAGTGCAGGAAAAGAAAATCCAACTGTTCCAGAAAGGTGAAAAATACGACCTTGGGACCCCGGAATAAAAGCGAGGCGTGAAATTATGGGGTCGCGGGTTTGGGTGCATGAGGAAAAATACGTGTCGCTTCGGCTGCAGTGCTCGGAGCAAGAGTGGATGAGCATTGGTGCTCCATGCTCAAGGGGGATTTGATTTATGAACGACAAACAAAGACGCCGGCTCCTGCCTATTCATTATGACGCCGAAACAGGTCCACTTAGCGGGGCTGCCGTTGTTTACCTCTCTCTGAGTAACTCGGGCACCTGCGGGGTGAAACCTCCGTGGACCAAAATTTCCTCCACTTCTCATCCGGATCGACTTCAACCCTAATTTCCACGCAGTTGAAACGGAAAAAGGACTTCGTATCCGTCACCAGCGCAACTTCACTTCCGGGCATTCGACGCACTTCGACACAATTTCAGAACCAAACAACACTTCACCACCTTTCGTATCACGGATGTAGAAGTGTAAGAATTGACACTCAGTATAACTGACGAGTTCGTTCACACATGAAGTCAGAAAATACTATACAGTAATAAGTGAAGTTTACCGTGGCGTATCGGAAGGTTCAGTACTTCGCGAGTGAACTGAGTTCTCGAACAATAAATCTAGCGTCGCGTCTTACAGTCAATGAATTTGGTAAGCACTTGATGTCGCACGGATTCCCAAATTCGTGACGTTCATCGTTTTACACACTTTGGTGGAACTGAAGCAAACTAGCACTGCTCCTCTTCGGACCAGGAAGGCGTAGGTACAACAATCGCGTACATCTATCACCAAGGAAAAGTATGGACGAGTGACACATCCAACGAATACTGTATCATCACTTAATCATTGCGCAGAATTTGCATGAGTTACGAAGATCAGACACATCCATCTATAACTCTATAAAGTATAGTGATTCATCTGCGGACAGCGCAGGATGCATCCCATGCTTTCAGTCAGGATGGGATTATGGGAATATACTCACTGCATTTGTTCGCTGCAAAATGCCGAAGTTTCGGCTTAATTGTCCACGTTAGAGTCTGCAAATACTATTCTATCCATACTTTCATGAACGAATATTTTATGGAACCCGAATTCCAGCACCTTAACTCATAATTGGACAAGTGATAATCGCATGCGCGCACCCGATGATATCCGAGTCATAATCCAGCATTCAATCATGACCGCCATGCATACCGCACCCGTTCCCACATCACAGAGCGCAGGAATAATCTCTCATAAGATTACTTTCGATTAGAATCCGTGAAGTCCAAAAACTGTTTTAAAAGTATGAGGTCATTTTACACAGTGAACTCGTTCAAAATTTGGCAATCCTTCAACTGCCATAAGGGCGATGAAAAGCCTTGTTTCAGAGTTGTCAGTAACGTCTTCCTGTTCACGAGCACTGCAGTACAGTACAGTATTCTTCGTGTTCCGGTACATCAATAATACCTGCTTCATCAAATGACTCACCGGAGGCCCGCGAGACCAACAATTAAGCTCGTTGAAGAGTATCATTAGAATACGAATTGCGCCGTGGAAATCAGAGCTTAATTACGACAGCTTTCCGGATTACGCGCGGAGCCTTGTTTGAAGCCAAAGTGGTAATTAGGAAAGTACTTATGCCAATAATTGCTGCCGTGTGGTTCCTTGCGGTGGGAAGTTGATTGAGGTAGAGCTTGTTCCAGCCATCGACTCTCGGCGTGAAAACCATTTTGGAGAACAACTTATGACGGCAAGTTCATTTCATTCACTCCCTTTTTACTTCGGTCTCGCCGAATTATCACAACACAGTGAGCTATTTCAAGTTCAAGTCGCAAATCTTGTCAGAAGTTGGACTTCTAACCATGGATCTGATGTATGTCTGGCTGTTCCTTGATTTTAAATTCTGAAAGAAAAAAAAACGTGGATCATTATTGTATTCTTGTATTGCGGAATAAACTTTTGACACATGATCGACTACAGTTGAACCTTTTTAAATCGAACTTCTAGGGACCCGCTAAAATTTGAGTTCAGAAGACAAGCTTTTGGTGAGACGATAAAAAATAATTGAAGGAAAATGTAATGGATGATCCAGGATTAACATGGGTCCATTTGTTCAATTAGTCATTCACTTCCTTTCAAAACACTCAGATAGTTTTCACTGCTTTTCTTGTTCCTGTGTCAATAAAATAATGGCCTAAGGCCTCAGGAAAATTTGAGTTGAGTATTAAGAGGAAAAGCCTTTTAGTCAAGTGATGATTTTAATGCTTTGGTTGTAAGGGAATTCAGACAGGGACTTTTAAAAAATTCGACTTTGGTATGTTTGAGTTATCTGTAAAGTTTCAACTGTAATTAATTTGGCAGCAACGAATTAATTGATTTATTCCCATGCTGGATTCCTTTGGAAAATCCTGACTTGGACAAAGAACGTTTTGCATCAATGAACCAGCAGCTGGAAGGGATTAGGTTCGTCGCTCAAGGCCTCACTCTACATACACCAAAGTGGGCAGGCTTCTCAATGCTAAAAACCCACAGTTGCCCCCCGAGTGTAGAAATCGCCGCCTCAGCCTACTTAGGGAGTGGACAGGAAGCAGACTGATTGATAAATGAGCGCGTAATTGCAGGGGCAGGATGATTCGGGTCTGCGGAAACGCGGCCGAGGGATATAAGGAAGCAAATAATGGAAATAATGAAATGGGGAACCCGGGATTTCAGCGACGCGCGGGACTTTTGACAGGGAACCACTGATTCCCCCCCGCAGCAGACCGGGTTTTGACACTTGATGCGCGCGGATCCAACAATTTCCTCCCCGAAACCAGCTTTATATCGTTTCTTTTCTTCTGGTGCTTATAACAACGCGAAAGCATTATTCTCACTGAACAAGTCGAGGTCCTGTAATTTGCGTTTCGTTTTCCCCACCACTTGGCAGCTGGTGTGAAGTTCTCCCGGGGGAGAATTTGACAAACTGGGCGGCGCGTTGCTCACACCTATATGTACACTGATTCACGGTTTCTCTTTCTCTTTTTGCCACCTCTTTCCCCTGCGCAACTTGTCTGGCAGCTGGTTCTTCTTTAGTGTCCTCTAAATCAGGGACTGGAACCCTTTTCCGGATCGTACCACTTTCAAGACATGGCTAATGTGCTTTTGGACCACCGCCTATTACGTTACCCGCCGCGGCTTCAAGTCTGATCCGGAGTTTACAGAAGAGAGAGTATCAGCGCTATCGCAAATTGACGAATGAAAATCAGCACGACGAGGCAGAACGACTTAGGATATATTTTTGAAATATAACACTTCACACCGTTTCAGGAAGACAGCAGTGACATTGAAATCTATTCTAAGAATTTGCCGCACTTAAACTTACATGAAAAGCGTCCATCACTTGTTCTTCGAACTAAGAATCTCGTTTATGGAACCTGATGATAGTTCATATTGCTATGATGACTAGCTATATGAGTATTGGATGTAGCGACGCGTAAGAAGTCGGCTGCTGGACTTATTGCGGTTCACAAAAGTCCTTCAACGCAGTGCGTTCACCGTGGGATTCAGGATTTCCTTTCGAAAGATGTCGTGAGTATAATTTCTGCGGATTTGGATGAGAACATCGTGCATGTTTGGAGAAATGCAGCGTTTAACGATCGCGGAATAACGGTGGGATTCGGTCCGTGAGTAGAGCCAACGTTGGAACTGAACTGTTTGCGATGCACGGAAAAAGCTCTCGGGCTTTCGTTAATCGTTGTTATATGTCTCCATTCAGGTCATCACATACACGGCAGCGGTCATTCCGAATA
Organism: Notodromas monacha; assembly: GCA_905338405.1. NCBI lineage: Eukaryota > Metazoa > Arthropoda > Ostracoda > Podocopida > Cyprididae > Notodromas > Notodromas monacha. Next base: position 104,174 of record CAJPEX010000308.1, read on the forward strand.
TTACATCGAGCATGCAACGGTTTCGATGTAATGATGTCCACTGATTACCTTGTATACATGGCGGGAAAGAAGAAGAACCTCCGGTATGTGTGTTCGCGATGTGAATCCGACAATGTCTACTGACTTACTCGGCCGGTCGTTTGTATCTTGTGCGAAACATTCGTCACGTCACGGTCTCGGACACTGCTAACGGAAAACTCGGCGTAGCTTTGCACCACGGATGAATGTTTTGTGTTGTGGAGGTTCTCTGCTCTTATACACACGCGAAATCGTTCTGAAAACTTATTCCACAAATGATGACGTCTCATATCATGCGTCAGCCCGGTTGCATGACAAATCCGTACGTCATATGTCGGTGATCCTATAGTAAACGGGCACGGACACCATCGGAGGATTGCCGTGAGTGAGAGGTTCTGTGTTCCTCTTGCAAAGTGCGCACATCAAATTTCTCTACCGAAGTTGAAAGAACGCCTTTTTGTCAATGGAGTTAATTTGTTAAAATGAAAAGTTAATCATCAAAAGGTCTGTTAACCGAATTCAATGGAAATTTTGAATGGTTCCAGATCCTCCAAAAGTCCAATGACGAAGGTTTTGACAATCCAAATGAATTTTTATTATCCCTTGTTAATTCCCTTGAAATTTCTTGGAATCAATACAGGCGAACTCTCTCTACAAAAAAAAGAGTTAGAGAACCAGAAAAAAACTTTGTAAAGAGAATTTTGCTGCAGAGACCCTCTCATATATGGTGGGTATTAGAGACCCCTGTAATATGACCGCACAGAAAATGCTTTGTACAGATAAATTTGTCTTTGAGAGAGTCTATAACTGTGCCTCCGAAAATACAGTGTAAGCAGTAAATATCATGTAATAACAGGACATTCCTTCATAAAAAAAAAAGCTCTCCAAAATGCAATCATGAATGAAAACTGTTACCAGCACTTGAGAAGGCACTCTGCTTAGTATATTTTCCATGCATCAACTTCATTTAAAATTTCATAAAACTTTTAAATTCAACGCATGGTTCATACGCTCTCCAAAGTAAGACTTGTTATGTGCGATTTTCTTTTTGCACGCTAATTTTCTGGATTTTGAATTTAGGAAAATACCATTTTATTGCATTTTTAGATGTTAATTTTTTAGTTTTACCAAATGTGAGCAGCAATTGAAATTGTTCTCATCGAAAAATATAAGTGAACATCTGATGGATGTTCCAATGTCTCAAAGCAGTCTGAGAGACACTCATCAACCTAAAGATTCAGAATATAATTGTGCAGAAGAAAATCACACAGAATCTGATTTTATGGCATCAAAGGAAACCAGTAATATAAGCAAAAAAGCAAAATCTTTTGCTATACTGTGCACAGATGATGGAGAATACTCAGAAAGAAGAAGCACAAAATCAGACTGTTTATTTATTTTTTGATGATGGAGTTGAGTAAATATACACAATGAAATTCATGTTCAACTTCTGTGAATACAAATAGCTCAATGTTTGCTCAAGAAATGCAGTGTCCAAATTTTGTCAAATAATAATTGTCCATAAAAGATGTCAGAAACATTTCCACCTATCAGGGTATTGTTCAGATGATTGATCAGATTTTTTGAAGTTACCAGCATCCCCAAGTCAAATTGTCCATTGGTCAGGCTATTGTCTGCATTTTTGGGTCTCAATGCATGATCACCTGAGTGTGGAGCTATCCTTTGTGTGACCCCACAACTGGTGCACACTGGGGTCACAACTGGTGTGCATGGGCTATTCTGGGGCGTGCACCTCTGTCAATGAAATTTTGCTACCATTCCAGGGCTACATTTGATGCACAAATGTGACATAACAGGAGTATCACAAAAATGCACCAAGTGTAACCTTGGTGTAACTTACTTATCACACATGTGACCCTGAGTAACCCTGGTGTGAACACACAATTGGTGCACATTAGGGATATACATGTGCAACAGAACAACTTTGGTACACTTCAGGTGCACAGCAGCGGGTCACTGTGTAGAAATACAGACACATCCCCAGTGTGCACCAATTTCCCCACTCAGGAATAGATCTAAGGAGCCCTACACTTGAGCCCTACAATGACCAAGTTTGGAACATTGCTTGCGCATATACACCAACATGTGGCACAGGAATCTGATACATCATATCAATTCTCCACCTTACACATGACAATTTCCAAGAGTCAAAAAGTTCATCTTAAATCCCTGGAAGTGCACATACAGTGTAAATGACAAGATATCCCTGGAATTACAATCCAGGAACTTTCTCTCTTTGCTCCTGTTGTTGCTGCTGCTGATGTGTGCAAGCACGTATATTCATCACAATACGTCGCGTGGAACGCGCCTCGTGGAATAAATTCCATCATCATTCCAGTAATGAGTCTTGTTGTTTTTGCTTTGCACACCTCTGCAAAAAAAAAAAAAAAATCGGCGAGGGACTCAATGTTTTTGAGGAAATATGAAAAAATACTACAACAACAAGAAACGAAAGATCCTCTCTCTCTCTATACGGTTGGCAGGATGAGCAAATGATCGTGTTGGTGACAAACGACTGACAAAAAATTGACACCCCCGCCGAGAAATGACCAGCAGTGGGCATTGACACCCGCGGGCGGCCCGGGGCAATGAAAAAGGGGGGGGGGGGCTTTCGGGCGGAAGCCGAAATCAAACGAACGTTGGACGGGAAATTAACGCCAGTGCGATTTTCGGGGTCGGATGAGTGTACCTATATACGTTTGTGTGTGGGGATGAGAAAATGGATAGACGGGGAAGGAAAAGTCGCGTTTGCCAAAGTATCAACTGGTCCGGAAGGAAATTACACACATTACGCAGTTCGAGGGCATCGGTAATCTGCTCAGCCGTAATGTTTGCCGGCGTAAAAACGCGCTGTTGTCGGCGCTATGCCTTGCTCTGTACAGTATATATAAATGCTGCTGCTGTGTTGCTCCACATCAAGGATATTAAGGGGGAAAGCTCGTAACATTATTCCTCGTCTGTGCTTCCTCTCTTAATGATGCTTTTTCCTACATGACTTATGAATGATCCATCCCTGCTGTATATATACGCATAAATACATGTTCCCGTAAGGTTTGTTTTGCCATCATTTAGGAAAAGAAACAGGAGAATTTCTGTCTGATGAATGTCACATCGCATAATTTCGCCGCAATGCGCAAATAACCCGCAGCGATTTAATTGAGCTCTGATAAATTGGGAGAAAATTAAATTTGGATGACTCTCATATAATTATACATTTTGTCAGTTTCTTTTTTTCGAACAGTTGGGGATGAGGAAAACAGGAGAATCTCTAGAAATGACACCTCTCATCCAGCTGAAAAGCTTTTTAAAAAAATCTTGAAATATAAAAACATTCCATAAACATGTTGTGAATGAAAATATATGTAAATAAGGATAGGTCTGCTTTTCTTTACAAAAAAAAAGCTATGCACATTTTTGTGATTATCCCACAATTAGAAAATCTCTCCACTTTCTGAAAAGAAGAAGATTGGAGCCTTTTTTGCTTGCAAACACCTTCATGCATATCTGGGATCCTTTTCAACCCTAAAATTTTTTTAAATTGGATTTTAAATTAAATGATTTAAAAACTATGTACTTCAATATTCCATTGGGAAAGAAAGAAAAAACAGAAGTTCAAAGCCATTTTCTCATACTCCTCAAAATCTGCAATCCTTGGATCTTGAGTGACATTCAGTTTTTATCTTTTCACTGCTCAAGGCCATCCCCAATGCACACAAGCATATTTGGCTTGAAAATCTGTATTAAAAAAAAACTAACTTTGTATATGACACAGACCCTGTTTTTGGCAGCCAAAAATGCAGTATTTGAGAAACTACAGTACTGTATATAAAAGTATAATGTGTACATTCAGGGTCAAACATGTTTTGCTTCTATTGCATTTGAACCTTGATAGCTGAAACCTCTTCCATCCAATACCTCACTATGCTGAAGTTTTTGAGATCTCTTTACAAAGTCTCTTAAAAGCAATGCATAAAAAAATCAAGCAGTCAGTTAAAAATTTACTGACCCTTCTTTTCTGGGGTTAAAAATGTAAGAAAAGTCTCAAAGCCAGTCCAGGTGGACTCTCTCTACAGCAAAATTCAAGGGACCAGAAAAACAAATTGTTGTAGAGAAAATTCAAGGGACCAGCAAAATTGAATTGAATTGAACAGAAAACTTTATTTTCTGCTTTTCAGAATTCACAAGGTTCAAACAATGTTCCCACACCCATATTCATCCAAACACATTCCATCACATCAGAATGGAAAACAGAGAAATGAGCGGTATATGAAAATTGAACAAAAAGAAAATACATCCCAAAATGTACAATTGCTCAACTGATATAAATACATACACTTTATTACCCTCCTTGATAAAAATATCAGTAATAAGAATTGCAGCATGATGCAATTACTGAACCCAAATTAAAGCAGAATAGGTGTGCAGCCTAGTTCCCAGATGACACTTATAGTAGATTAAACAATACTACAGTACTACTATTTGTAGTAAATTGTTGTACAGTGAGACCCCCACATGCAAACGCCCAACATGGGGACATTTTTTTTTAACAAAATATCATAAAAAAGGCCCAACATGAGGACACTGACTCAACCTGGGGACATTGTAGGATAAAATTCCAAAATAAATTTTAGGAAAATCAAGTTTTATAAGGCTTAAGTGTAAGAAACAGATGTTTCCAACCTGAGATCTATGCAAGAAAAATTCTTTGGTACTTCTCCCATAATTTCCCCATCCATTCAGCTAATTTAAAAAATGCCCTATAGCACAAAGGGACTTCCTTCTAGCTCTCTTTGTGACATGGATGTTATTTTTCCAGATGCCAACTTTTCAATTTACTGTACAGAGGTACACTATTCAATGTTCCAAATGTTCTTATTGGTTTGAAAAGATATTCATTGAATCAAATTCAAGTGGCAAACATTTTTTTTCATGAAATTCTGAAGAATATTTCTTCCATAAAACACCAATTAAAAATTATACAATGTAAGTCTATGGGAAAACAAGATTTGACTTAGGGACATTTTGACTTGGGGACACTCTTGATACACCAATTACGTCCGCATCTCAGGGTCTCAATGTATTTTCTACATCCTTCAACCATGGTGTTCCAAAGGGGAAAGGAACGAGAAATATATACTGTATACTGCAAATCAACACAAATCATATACGATTTTTGAAGAAATATTTTGTCTGTAGCTTCTTGAACTCGGGAGCTTTTGGCACGAGAACGTGAGATATGCATCACTTATTTTACAAATAAACTAGCGAAGTGGTTTTAGCTGTGATCTTGCATAATTTCTTGCTCCCCAGAATAAATCCCATCCTTATTTTACCTGACCCAAAAAATTCGGTGTAATTTTTTTCTTTTCTTTCTCAGCGGACGAACAAACACATTGAAGGACAGCGCGGCGATTCGTTCGCCAATTTATGCTGTTCATGAATTCGAGCCCTTCCCCATGCCAAAAAAAGGAAGCAGAACATTCGTGAATCGTGACATGCTCTTAACCACGTGTTTCATAGGGAAAGGACCAAGAAATGCTGCTTACACTGTACATAGCTTTATAACTAAACAAGCTGAGGGTGCCCAGCCACACCTGGGCACTGGACAAATTTTAGATTTTAAATTTTTTATAGGATCAACCATGGAAAAAAACAATGCCCAGTTTGCTGGCCCCACCATTACAGCAATGGGCATTAAATATAAAAAACAACCCATACTGAAGCTCATTTCTTGTTGAAGGACCACAGGTCCTGAAGACAGGTCTTGGTGTGTGAGAAAATCAGAAAATCAGCTAGTCCATGATGGCGAACGTCGCATCTCGGAGCCACCCAAGTCAGGGTGTGCAGCAGAATATCATCGATTAGGATGAGCACGCTAGAGGAGGCGAAATGGGGTGTCCCGCATGACGCGCGATATGTGAAGGGGGGGGGGGGGGGGAAGAGCCCACGGGGGAGAGGAACCCAGTCAGTTCGGGTTCGGGCCCAGGGACAAGCCAGCGGAGGTGGTGGTAGGGGCAAAGAAGGAGAGAGAGATAGACCCCATCCATCTCTCGCGCGTGCACAGTAACAGCGGCCATATTTCCTCCTTGCTTTTGATCCGAGCCATCCCTCTCTCTTTCCGCCCTGTTTCTTCTTTTTTTTTAAATCTTATTTTTTCATATGCCCTCTCTTTCTATACCACCTTTAGCCTCTGGGCTCTTATGTCACGCGAACCACGCACGATATTTTAACAACACATGCACAGTGAACTGAAAATTTAATAAAATGAAGTAAAAAAAAAAAAAAAGGAAACCCTCCGGGAGCGGCGATGGGCAAGAGAAATAAAGCAATGATGCACATCCGAAACAACGGGGCCCCGATCGTTGGGTTGCTCCGTTTTGTAAACGATCTTGGGGCCAGCTTCCGTATGGCGGGTACTGTTTTTTGAAGAATGTGCGTGGTGCTCAGCTGGTCCCTGCACAATGACATGCCGTAGCCCTTGAAAATGATTTAAGCCGCCAGTTCCTTGTTATTATTTTATTTTATTTTTTGCACATGGTACAGTAGCTAGCTACTGATGATAAGCTTCTAATTTCGCTTACAGATGAACGCCTGAAGCTACTGCGCTTTTTTTTTTGCGAGATGCACTCAATATATAGAACAGTAGGTGGAGAAGGTCGGGAATGATGATTATCATTATATTAATGCGCCGGGAGACTTCGGTATCAAGAATGTAACATCTTCATTGGGAAATAATTCGTTTGTTTTCAGTTTTAAACGCAAGGTCAAGCTGAACACGAACGTCTTTCATGAAGAATATAATGCATGCCACAGTTGCCCGTAATTAATTCCTGTTGGCATGTTTTTTCGCTTTAAAATGCCAATATCAGGAAGCAATCAACCACAAAAATTAAGCCGAATCCCTTCACCGATTTGTGATCTTTAGTCAAATAAATGTTCATCCACCCGAATGTATATACAGTATCAAATTTCAGCATAATATCCCACGAATCGTTTTATGGCAGCAATAATAACGAACTACTTTACATATTTCCTCCCTGAGGGAACAATTTTCAATTGGTTTTCACGAGAAACATAGACTATTCTGCTTTCTGCCTCAATGTTGGCAAATATTCAACCCTAACGAAAAAACAAATAAAGACTCTTATTCCTGGCATCGTTCGTTTTGCCGACGATTTTCTATGCAAAAAAAAAAAGACAATCGAGTTTGCCAACCGCTCCAGCTGATCTCTCATCAACTTTAATTTTTGAAATTCACAGCTCCGAAATTGACTTCCAACGCGAATATCCGAGCTTGCCAGATCCTTCCATTTTGCGGATGCTCGAGATTTTCATCTTAAATTGAAAAAATAAATTTGCTCGATAAATAAGCAAATCTCAGTAAAAACCGGTGTTTATAGAAGTTGTGAAATAAAATAACACAGCTCGAGAATATATCACAAAATGCAAAATAATCATGCTGCACCAAAAAAATAATAATCTTGTCCATAGCCTTCCATAATTTTTTGCATGATGAGCGTTGACGTTATATGTCGATGGCGGCGGCACTTGTCTACAGCAGCTGCTGACTTAAAAGCAAATGATGCAAAAAAAATCAATGAATAATGAAAATAATATAAATTTTAAAAAATTATAGAAAATTTCGAAAGCCCGACTCGGAAATTTTTGGCGGAAGAAAAATATACAGAGAAGCCAGGCTTTTGCCTGATGTCACGCTCGAACACCTGGTCCGCAACGTGCATGAGAAGCATATAGGAGACGTGTGCGAGCCAGGTGTCCGCAGCGGAACGCGACAGTGGGAACTCACGCCTGAAGAAATTCCGCCAGTAAAAGAAGGAAAAAACAAAACAAAACAAAAAAAAATAAAAAAAGAGTTCTTACAATTTTGAATTTTTTTTCTCCCTTCTTCACAACCTGGGAAACCGCTTTCCGGGATTTCACGCAATAGCAGCGAAAAAGTCAGGCGTCTCTTTCTCTGGGCAGCTGTATTTTTTATTTTTACTTCTTTGAAAAGGATAAAAATCTCGTTTCTATAGATTTTGAAACTTTCCCGGGAGTTTCAGTGGGTGATATAATGAAATATAATATAACTTCGGTTATATCCGGGCTCAATTTAAACATTATTCTTCAAATTTACTGTACTTGTATATGAGTGTTGAATATACGTATATTTTTTTATGGGTAATCAAGCAACTTTAATTTACAGTGTTTGGCAGATTTTGGATAGTTTTTCGAGGGTTCTCTTCAGCTAGCTGTTGATATAATTTAAAATGCCGATTTTGATAATCGATTTGCCTAAATGTCGGTTTCATTGTGTCAATCCAGAGTTGACTGTTGTATTATTGCAAACTTTCTTTTATTTTTGATATCGCGTTGAATTTAATTCCCGGATGTAGTGAAATTCTAATTTCCACCAGTATCATTGCAGAATTGGTTAAGTAAATACAGTTTTACACAGTTGAAAAAACATGTTTTCCAGATCGATTTGGCGAAATGATTACTTATTGACACACTTTGAAGCAACATCCCATAAAATGTTTAATTTAATTATCAGATACAGTAAAATCGTAATGTTCACCAGCATCATTGCAGAATTGCTGAAGAAACCAGCGCAGTTCTTCAAAGTTAAAAAAAGTTTTTTCACAATCGATTTGGCAAAGAGATTACTAGAAACACTTCGAAGCAACGAGCCCAAGAAATGTTTTCCCATATTAAACTAGAAGACGTGATGATACTCGAATATCGAATGGCTACAATCAATCAGCTTCCACTCCTGATCATTTCAGAGATTGCAAATAATGGTCCGTGTTGAACAAGAGATAAAACTAAGCGTCCACCGATTTCTCTAATTCCATGTAAGTGGCGAGTAACGATTCCAGTCGAAGCAAAGCGCGTTCGAATAAAATGGAGAAACAAAATACTGTTTTTTTCCTGACATTTTTTTTTCTTTTCCTCGCGGGATTTGCAACAAACAGTGCAATAAAGGAAAGCGAAAACAGGCTGCGTCCGTTTTTCCTCCCTCGATCAGCACGCGAATCGCTGCTCCATCACTCAGCGAACCTGGCTTTTACACATGGGAAAAACACGAACCTTTCGCGATTTATTGCCTTTTTTTCAGCAGGGTACAAGGAATGATATAAGAAATAGGGGAAATAGCACAAACGTCACGGTCGAAGCAATCCTAATTGTTCCGCGGAATTGCACCACACACGTTGAAGGGACGGCTTTTTCTTGCCGATCTGCTTTTTATTTATTTTGCTGCAATAAAGCTCAGTGGTGAAATGGCAAAGAAATCCACGAGTAAGAACTGAAAAAAAATCCTGGAATCATCTGAGGAATGTTACCGTGAATTGTTTCCTTTATTTCATGGCAAGGTTTGCAAGGTTGAAGCGAGATATTCATGCAGGAACTGATCCGATGTTTCACGTTGTCACTATTCGGGTTTAAAAGTCAATTCCATACGAATGGCTGTAATTTTCGAATTAATATAGCCAATGCACTAAAAACTTTTTCTCGCTAATTAAAATATAAAAAAGAAAAAATATTCTTTTATTTCATTTTATTACCGTTTTTTACTCATCTTATTGGCCAGTTTGCTGCAAATCGATTATCACAGTCAGGGATGAAATTACTGTATTATGTCACATTATGGACCGCATGAGAATGGCACATTTTCAGATCGACTCATTTATATTATTGATACTTTGTTATTATAAAAAATGAGTATCTGATCTTCAAAAAAGTTTTGATGCCCTCTTTTCAAAATGAAGACCTCGCCGCCGAAAAGGTGAAGCGTTATTTTCAGTACAATGCTCAAACAATGAGCCTCATCTTAAATATCTCACTAATGTTAACCCATGTCCAGAAAAGCAGTGAGTGTTTCCCCCCAAGTTCCTTTTTTTAAATGAAATCCTAGGTTTCAAAGTGCGTTTCTTTTGATCGTCCTACTCCTCACTGAATTCGTTTTCCACTGGTTTTCATTTTTTGTCAGCCCCTAAGATCCCATAGAAGAACATTCCCAACCTTCCAATGCAAGCTTACAAGTTCCTATCTTTGTTTTTGCATATTTTCCAAAGTGAAATTACGATTATGATGGCCTTTATTAAAAAACACCAAATGAAGCCACTACAATTCAATATAGGGGATAACGTCAGCAGATTTTCTCCGTGGTTCATGAATTCGATCGAGTTTCTCGAGTTCAGCACGGGACTCCAACATTCTTCGAAAGAAAGAATGATTTCACGGGTTCATGATTGCCTAATAAATTAGATGAATTTTATTTGTTTTGAATTAAGTGAAACATCGACAGCTTCGTCTTCTGGTGTACGAGTTGAATGAAATTCCTTCAGGTTGGTGACGGTTCGATCGGGACCCTCTTCAAATCACGAGGAAATTAATCCAGTGTATAGGTGTATATAACGATTTCGAATGCCAAATAATTCAGATAAAGCCCGGTATTTTCAATTTAGTGAAACGTCATCACTTTTATTCCTCGGGTGTGTGTATATACAATATATATATATGCTGTACTTTATATGCACGTCTTTCATCAATGTTTCACGCGAATGCGGAGTTTCATTTCCTGCTCCCGACGCGTCTAGCATCGCTGGCATGAGCAATGAGCCAAAAGGGCGGCGATTGTCGGCTGGAAAATTCAGAACAACCGTTCCTTTTTTTAAATTTTCTCTCGGTGTTTTTTATTTATTTTTCCACCCCCTTTTCTTCCCTTTCACTCTTCTTTAGGGTTCTTCCCATTTCCACGCACGAACCGCACCGACGGAGGAAACGAACGCCATTCCGGAGTCATCTATTATGCATGCGGAGCGCCATGCGGCGAAGTCATCAAAATTTCAAACAATCCCGGGCCGTTTCAGTGCACCCCCCGAACAGCGGGGAAATCAGCCAGCAATCAACAACTCCAAATTCGGTCGGGCGAGCAATAAATTTTCGGATTATCGAATGAAGACAGTGGGGATAATTCCACTTTCCCCCCTTATTCTCCTTATACATCTTAAAAACCGATTCTTCCATCAACGTCTGTCAATCATGATAATCAACGAGAATGAAACGACCCGGAAACTTTCCTCTTTTATTGTTTTCCTCGACTGATTTCTCGCCCATCATCAGCACAGCAATGGTCAGTATGAAGCACGTATATATATATATGGACCAAATCAGAAGAGATTGAGTTTTATCGCGGAAGTGCCGAAGGGAAAAATATAACATTTAAAAAAAAAAGGAAGCGGAGTAAAATCACCGTCACGTCAGGCCATGATCGAACTCAGTCATTCACTGGAAAGAAAAGTTAAAGACATCGGAAATCAGCTGATGAGTTTCACGACGATTTCGAGAAAGTAAGAAATAAAAAATTATTCCGGGCATAGTGCAGAAAACAATCAATGGTCAAGTTTTTTTCTTTCTTAAATTAATACAGGAAGTACATTTCTGAGACAACCGCAAGTTTCGCGATTTTCATTTGAAAGGTGAAATCCAGGCTAGATGTACTGTTTCTCGAAATATTTCTCCTCATCGAATTCATCTGAATTTATGAAATTCTTCTTTCGTCTAAAAATAAATCGTAATCGTCTTATTGTTCGTTTATTTGTTTCATCACTGACAGCACTGATGCGTGATTTTTAATCTTTCAGTCCATCCAAATACAATTTTTCATCCGCAAAACTTTCTCCTAAATGGTACCGATATGAGTTTTATAGATTTCTTTTTCTCTCGCCATCTAAATAAATGAGATTATTTCACGTGGTGACTAAGAGTACACAATATCTCTGATTTTCGGAGATATATAGAATGCCTTTTTGCAGAGATTATCAACGGGGTTTGTCCAAAAAAAAGGGCTTTCGGGCCTTTCGAGGCCACGTGCGCTGCGCCGACTTCACCCATAACAGTGAGAAATGCGTCAGATTTCAGATTCAGCGACGCGCGATTCCTCTTCAGTTGAAAATAAACCAGTAAATGGAGGAAAACCCCCAGTTCGTCTTCGTCTTTTTCATCTCGCTTTTTGCTTCTCTGCTTTCCAAAAAAGGGTGGGTCGAGGGGGGTAAGAAGAAGAAGAAGAAGAAATGGAGATGTCCGCGGACCATTACGTAGTTCGCATTGGCCAGCCCATCAGGGCGCTTTCTGCGCCATTGCGTCCGCCCTGCGAATTTGATTCACGACTCGGGCCCTGCGTCCGACTTCTCGGCAATCGTCTACACTCTGTTTTCTGCAAATAGTACACCTCCTTTTTACGGTATACCTTCGGGTCATCAAACACTTTCCACCCGAGAAGCATTGATGAGCCCCGAGCTTCGCTTTCATTACTTCAGTACAGTATACAGAATATATTGTATACGGTGAGTCAAGCATCCAAACTGATCAACGGGACGCGGAATATGAAACATAATAAAACCAGGGGTAGGTGTGAACTTTGAAGAAAAAGAATTTCTTCCTACAGTCAGGCTTCACCGAGTTCTTGCATCATTTTCAGAAACTACTGGGAATATGTTCAAGTCCTGCTCAAAAAAGAAGCCGCGTCAGAAAATGGGCCTCTCCTGTACAATTACACTATTCTTCCAAAGCTTCAATTTTTGATTATCAAGGAATTCTGTGAAATATAAGAGCTCCACGAATGATAAACACTATTCCATTCCCGGACTTGAAAAATATACACAGAATTCGTGTAAATGTCATCATGTTTCTCGAAAATTGAATAGCTATTTTCTCAGGATATTTCTCGATTACTTTTGCCCCCAATCTCATGACAGCCCACTTTTATACACTATGAGAACAAGAAAGTGGAGGGTTTTACTCAAAATATGACTTGCTAATAGAAAAAAAATTCAAGGCAAAAATTTGAGAAAGCCGTTGAAATACTGTACACAGTACATAGTTCAATATTTTCTGAATCAGTAGTCCCTATAGTCACTATTGATGACGAACCTATGGAATCAAAATTTACATGAGTGACGCCGTGCGACACTTAATTTCAGACTATGGAGGGACTCGGTATAAATTGAGCTTTTCGATGCTTATATTTTGAATTTCTTTCAAAATTCGGAATCACTGGTAAGTTTGCTAACCGGATTTTAAAAATCTTTTATAATGTGAAAATTGTAAAGTAAAAATAAATAGTTATTTGCGATCTGTGTATTTCTCGGGGAGTCAAGATAGGATTCTTCGGACCGCGCAGAAATGTTTATATAAATAAAAAAGAGCTATCCGAAAGCCGAAGGGCTCAAAACGGTTAGGAAGCCATTTTTCTTTCCCTGTTTATTGTCTTTTATCTTTTATTTTATTTTGGCTACCACTCTTGCCAAAGTCCGCCGGAAGAAATGATCTGCCAACATCCATCAACCCAGCCGCTGATCTTGCCCAATTCGGGAACGAGCCTTGTTTCGAGTACATCGGGAAAATCGGCAAGGGAGAAGTTGAGGATTCATGCGTCCCGCGAGGAATCCCCGGGCACCGCGGGATTCATTAATTACCCGGGTTCCCTTTGGCGCAGGTCCCGTGATTGGATTCCGTTGAACCCCTGCACTCTTTTGCTCTCGCATCAGCCCCAAAATCATTACTGATTTACGAGGGACGCCAAATTTTTGGTCTGGGATTTTTGTTGTTGCATTTTTTCGCGGTCGAAAAAAAATTGTTTGAGTGATTCTCTCGACAAAAATATGAAAATTACGAACCCTTTTTCGGAATGATTCATTTTTGATTCCGTATGCTGTAAAAAATGAATAAAAAAGTATCTTGTTGAATGAGCCATTTTCAGAATGATTCATTTTTTTTAATGATTAAAAAAGTATCTTGTTGAATGAGCCATTTTCGGAATGATTCATTTTTTTTACAGCATACGGAATCAAAAATGAATCATTCCGAAAATGGCTAATTCAACAAGATAATTTTTTTTAGTGAGGGACGCGTTTTGATATTCACTTGTCTGGAGGAAGGATTAAAATGTTTCCAACCTCAAAAATGCACGATAGAGTTTCTGAACGAGTCTTCTGAAGAACCATTTCCATTTCGTTTGAACTTTCTTAAAGCACCGATTAACGATGAACGAAACCTTGCAAATGATACAATATAGGAGAACAATATACGGTAATACTGTAGTTACAAATAGTTCCTTGGGAAATTTAATTACGGCCGACTTCCAAAGAAGAAATGTGCCAAGATTTTTTCTTTTTCTTTGAACTGCTCGATCACGCTTTAAAATGATCTGCGTTTGTTTAATTGGCGATCAAGCTTAATCAAGTAACTTTCGAAACAAACAGACCGAATCCAACAATATATATCACTGTCCAAATTCTTCAAAACGTGTATACAGTGCATAACTTCAACGATTTTCTTTGAGGACGTAATTAAGTGCAATTGCAGTGTTCGAAACCATCTCGTGTGGTTAATAATGATTTATTCCCGAAATAACGCCTGATTTTCTCGTCATACGGAAACTTTCAGTTTATCTGAGACAGCCATTTGCCACTCAACAAAACATTCCCATGATACTCTGAAGAATTCAAGTTCAAGAGTTTATTGTTTGCATTAATCATTCATTAGGATGCAAATAATAAGGCTCCGATTCGAGGTCAATCATTTACATGAAAAAACATCCCACATGGTTGAATACAAAACTTTTCGAATTACGAAAGTCTGTCTTAGTTCGTCCCCCAGTAGCCGTAATATGTATACCGTATATATATTTACACGGTACAGTATCTCCACTGTACTTTGCGGGCGGGAAAGTCGCAACGACAAAAACACCCCGAGCAAAAATGGACGCCCCGAGATTGAGCACAAACCCCCCTCTGCTTCCTCTCGTTCCAGATTTCCTCTAGGGACCCTGGGAACAAGTGGAACAAGGCAAAGGGGAGGGGTAGAACACCATCTGCGCTGATCTAATATCGTGAGAATACCAACGCGGAATCCCCACAAAAAATAAAAATAAATAAAGTAAAGGCGAGAGGGAACACAGAAAAATACGCGAACCCGCAGAGAAAATGAAATCGAAAGAAAAGAAAAAAGAAGCAAGAGAACCGGATACAAGAGCGAGTCTCGCCCTGGGAAACGCTCGCAGAGAAGTTCCTCGATTGGAGAGCCTGCGGATGAAGTTGATCGAATGCCGGAACTACGTCACTAGGATGAATGGACCCCCCATTCTTCCCTCACAGAAAGAAAAGCACTGCTTTGAAAAAGAAAAAAAAAAAGAGGGCAAAAGCAATCCGCACACAAGGAGAGGGGAGAAAAAAATAATCTCGAAATACAACGAAACAAAAGCAGAGAAACGTATAGAAAAGTTGGGCGCCCTTTGTGCACCAACAATGCTGCCACTTGCTTCCAGACTTCCATCCTTCTCCTCGACCTCTTTTCTGCATTACGTTTTTTATTTTTTGTGGCGTTTATTAAAACGGTAGTTACTCGTAGAGTGATCTCGAGTGACCTCGGAATGGTTGATCCAAAAATCCGAATGTCCCACATTGACTTATATATTAGTGGAATACCGAACTTGAGTGGACAGAGAAAATTTGATTGAACAAGATTCTCTGACGATAAATTCGTTAGCTTAAAATTCAAGATGCTGGTATACGAAACGACGGTTTGCTCGCAGAATTAATATCATAATATGCTCTGACTCACAAAATTTTCAATACAATCCCTGGCCCCGTTATATACACCTTCCAAGCGTTTTAGTCTTCCGTACATTTTATAATATTATTCCTACCGTCAAAATACAATTTAAAATTGAAGGCATGGTTCGCTCAAGATACAAGCTGTTCGTACTCATAACGATGATTTTCTCACAGAATTAAT
This sequence comes from Notodromas monacha, assembly GCA_905338405.1. NCBI lineage: Eukaryota > Metazoa > Arthropoda > Ostracoda > Podocopida > Cyprididae > Notodromas > Notodromas monacha. The sequence goes on from CAJPEX010000308.1 coordinate 120,014, forward strand.
TGAATGCTCTATTTACTAAATCATACAATTTATAAGTATAATTACGGATTCAATTGCATCTTTGAAACTAGCATTAGCATTTCTTACATTTCATAATTTGTATCTTCCGCAACTTCCAAATTCTGCAAATAAAAAAGGTTTTGTTTTGTTTCACTGATCCTAATAAATCTTCATACTTCCATCGGCGTGAATAATTGTGACTTCCACTTATTCGGGCTACAGTATTTCTTTAATCTTCGTAACACGGCGACATATTGTCGAATTGGCTCTGGTGACATGCGTGTAAAATATAAGCAAAATATATTTCCAAAGTTGAATTAATTGGGATCTAAGAGGACCTTTCAACTGCAGTACTTTATAGAGATTCAACTGACTCATACGTCATGATATCCTTCTTCGGCGAACTAAAAAAAAAAAAAACATTGCGGAAATTATAGCGAATTATTCAGTACTACTCGTATTTCTTTGGTCAAATTTTGATTGCGCGATTTTGTTTTCCGGACGATTTCAACGGGGAAATATTGAAACAATTTCAAAACATTTTAATTAATAAAAATACCCGTCTGAGTCATGCACTGTTGGATGAAGATTTTGAATCTAAGCAGAATACGAAGCACCGCAGCATGTAAATCCCGTGCCCAGCATTTCGCTCAACTTCACGAAAAAAATAAGTAAAATCATTGGCATTCCTCGCGAAAATACGCAGAAACTTTACGTTTGGGATGATCGGGTCCAGCTGGGCGTTCATCGCGTCTTTATTTACCCATAGTCCACACGAGTGTATACTGTACTATATATATTTATACATATATGGTATATTTATGGGGAGAATGTAGGAAAAAACGTGAGCAGCAACGCGAAATGCCGAAAACGCCCCGCAGTTTACGCCCGAAAATTGGATTTTCCGGACAATGAGGCGACGGAAATAATTCCCGCGGCATATGCATCCGCTCGCCTTTGTGGAAAATTACGGAAAATTGGTTCCACGTTTCTTCCTTCTCTCTGCACATTTACATTGCTCGCCAATTTCACTTTTTTTTTTTTTCTTTGCTGTCTGTTTTCTGTCTTATTTGTTTGCGTTTACTCAGCTAAGCGCGTCGGAGAGCGATTTGCAGATAAAAATGCAACGCAAGAACTCGTGACCCGGGAATAACTTCAGCATGAAGGAAATTATACACGATCGCCGTGTTTATGTTTTTAAAATCACCCATCGATCTTCGGCCGCAATAAAAATTGCAGGAAGCTGGATTGCTTAGTCGGCAATGATTGTCTTGGAACCGCGAGCAAAAAGGAATAATTTTCTCAAGAAAAAACCGCCTCGAATCACAGGGAAAAGTTGATTATTCAGAAAACCACCACAGTTCTACCAAGTGCCTCTCTTTTTTTTAACGCAGAGAATTTTCTTAGGAATAAAATTCTCGACTCGATACTCGAAGTTTCAGACGCTTCTCACAAAATAGTGTCATGGGGGAAGAACATTTGACAAATACGCAAGTTTTTTTTTACGCTTCGAAAAAATAAGAAGAAAAAACCTGAGTGAATCGAAATGGTCGACCCCTGGCTGAGGAACATTATTACTTGTGTGCACAGTAAAAAAATGAATAAAATGAAGCAGAAAGCGGGTTAGGATGAAAAATCGGACCGGGACACTCGGACAGGGCCCCTGGCATCCGCTGCGGGTTGCTGGGGACCCCGGATAAAAACCGCTCGAGACACAAATTAATGGCTTCCTTCGGTCATGTTTTTTATCTATTTTATTTTATGTTTATTTTTACCAAAGAATCATTTCATCCTCCATTTTGTCCAACACCTCGACAGGAAGGGGCATCCGAAAGTAAATGTACTCTGTTCAAATACATTTTACATGTTGCTGAAGACACGCGTCGCCGAATTGGCAGTAGAACATGCTTTTTTTAAATCATATCCCGAAAAATTCGAATAACTCTACAACTTGCGTGTGCAAACGAAAAAAAAAGAATGCGAGGGTATCAAAAGAAAATGAACAGCAGAACTACGAGAGGTACAGCTGAATTTTATGGACGTTCGATACGATTTGCGAATGATTCACAGGCTCAATGGGAAAAAGATCTGTAGTATTAAAAAGTGGCGAAAAATATCGCATTTACTCTCATTCAGCAGGCATTTCTTCACAAAAATGGCCAAAAATCAAGGGATCTTATTTTTGATTGCGGTATATAAGATGCGCAAGTTTTTGCTTGAATGCATTATTCCCGGTATCTTCGATAGCCTGAAGTCTTCTGTCTAGAAAAAGTTCAATATTTTACTAAGGGATCCTCATTTCCATTTGCAATTAAAGGTTACATGATTCGAATCCTTATCTATGTTGCAAAAGTTCCAGAAGAGCAATCAAATCAAATGGCAGGTAATCAAATCAAAACATCTTTAAAATTAACGCGTTATTCTGGTTCTACAGAAAATCAATGAAATGAAAGCAAGTTTTAAATTCACAAGCAAAATTGCATTTAGTGTACTTTACAGTAGTTCTGAAGTTCAGACACATAAATTTGCGTCTGATATTCTTTTCCATCTCAAATTCGAGTAAATTTGGCCTCCGCTTGACTAATGAAGAATAAATGAAACTCGATTCACAAACATAACTTCACCAGGATCCCTAATTCGACTAATAATCACAGAAATACAGATACAGTACTATAATGATGGAGAAATTTTTGGAAATCCCCCTTGGATCGCAACCAATTTTTGTTTGGTCCTGGTCGCGAGTTCGCTTCGCGTCTCACGCCCCGGGACAAATAGCGGACACGATTACAGTGCACAAAAAAGAAAACAAAATAAAATAGAAATGCTCACGC